>DF237156.1:42685-144074 GCA_000708835.1 Klebsormidium nitens | reverse complement strand
GAATCACACTCTGTCAACGTTCGCTTGAACTAACGGGCGCTTGAACAAGAAAGGCGCCCGGGAGACGGGTGGGGTTGGTTTGGGGGTTAGGGTGGGTTCGGGTGGGGAGCGCGTAAGCTTTTGGGTTAGGCACTTTGGTTTATTTGCCCGGGGGACTCGGATCTTAATTCAAGCGACTCATAGTTTAAGCGAACGTTGCCAGTAATCGAATCATCACAGCTTTAATGACTGTTTCCTGTTCTGAACGCGCAAAAGCTTCGACCTCCCCCTGTTTCAGTTGTGATGTCACTGAGCGGTGCAAGCGCGCCACGCGCTCGTGCGCTGAAACTGGCGCCGCACTTGCGACGCGCGCGCCGCGCACGCTCAGACTGGCAGCCTGCCCCTTTGGAAGGGTTCTTCTAAGCCAGGACAGCCTAGTGACGAACGGCGGCTGTCCTCTAAGCAATATCTGCTTCCAAACATGCTCACCCGAGTGATCAGTTAAATTCAAACGAACCTGCGAAGATGCGCAGCTCTTCAGAGCACTTGCGCCCACTTTCACTTCAATATAGTCTGAGCGTTGGCTCCAAAACCGTGCCAAACCGGGACCGAAACGGAGCAAATCTGCTCCGTGAAAGTAGCCGACGAAGCCGCTTTGGTGAGAAAAGAGACCAAATCATGAGGAATATTGGCTCCAAATTGCAAAGGTCGTTCCTCTTTCTATGAGCTCTTCTCGCTGCTCCTTTCAAAACGACGAGCCGTCTTTTCTCTAGGTGCATCAGGAGAGAACTTTGGTATTCTATCAATCTGCTTCGTGGCACATGAAAGTGATAACTAATTAACCTAAGACATCGTTAGGGATAAAAACATTTATTCAAGTGCTGAGACTGCTTTCCTCACATATCATTGATACTTCTCATGCACATGGGTTAATCAGAGAGCCAAAGTCACGCATGCTTGACCGGCGTAGAGAGTTGTTTTTCTACGCAGTTGCACATATGCGGAAATGGTTGAGATGATCAGGATCAATCAGGATCGGTTTTACCATGTTCTTCATTGGTAGTTCAAAGAATCTGAATTGGAAAATGAGTACGCCATACGATTCGACCTGATAAACTCTGAGCGAGCCAAAATGTCCTCAGGATTGTTTTGACCGAAAACCTCAAGTGTAATCATTTCACGCCAAGGGGTCAAGTCTGCGCTCGTATTCGAAAGCCCGCTGCTCGGAGCTGGCTCTTTCGCAATCGAAAAAACGTATCAGGTATTGATGTGAAATCTTCTCAAGGGAGCAGAGTATGTAAAATTTAGTCTGAAGAACCAACGTCATTGAAATCAGCTACGACAGAGCTCTCTCTACTTCCTTTCGAAGTCTGCCGTTACTGTTCTTTGGCGCTTATTTAGAATCCTTTACAGTACTACACAATCTGCTTGCCCTTCTATTTCTGAACTCGAAACACCAGTGAAGATAGTAACTTTTGCGGGTGTGAAGGCGGCCTACTGTCCATTTACAGTGTCAGCTTTGCTAACTTGCTTGCGGCCTTGGAAAACGTCTCCTTATCTTCTGGGGCGACGGCTCACACGCTTGGCGTCAAAACTTTGTGCGACTACAAAACTCACACTCTGAACGGCAAACAGCTGTCACTATTTGACACTACTACTTTGGTCAGCTAAGCAGTCGGTGTAGGCGTGGGGGTCTGTGTCGGGATCGTGGGGAAAATATCGCAGGCTGGCCCCTGGAGGACGAACTGGTTGTTGCTGGAGGGACAAACATTCAGCTGGCAGCAGACGTTGAACGTGGCGCCCAGACTGGGGGCGTTCGCCGGGCACAGGAGCCTGCCGATGGGGCACCCGGCAGCTGCAAAGCATTGGTTACAGACGGGTTAGGGTTGGGTTTGCCTGATAGAGTATGCAAGGCAGACAGTCAGCTTGCAGCAGGTTAAAAACGTGAAGCCCAGTCTGGGAGAGTTCGCCGGGCACAGGAGGCTGCCGATGGGGCACCCGGCAGCTGCAGATGGGTTAGAGACGGTTTAGGAGCGGGTTTTCAGGATGGATTATGCAAGGGCAAGACATTTATTCAGTTTGCAGCAGGAGAAGGACGTGAGGCTCAGTCTGGGAGAGTTCGCCGGGCACATTAGCCTGCCAATGGGGCACCCGGAAGCTGCAAGCGGGTTAGAGACGGGTTAGAAGCGGGTTTGCCTGATAGAGTAGGCAAGGACAGACGCTCAGCCTGCAGCAGGTCAAAACCGTGAGGCGCAGTCTTGGGGCGTTCGCCGGGCACAGGCAGCTGCCGACGGGGCACCCGGCAGCTGCAAATCGGTTATAACAGGCGGGTTATGAGTGGGTTTCGATATTTAATTATGCAAAGCGGCAAGAGGAGGGACAGCTTGTGTAGTTAGGATTTATCGGGAACCACCGGGCAGATCAGGAGGGTGATATTGTTGGTGAACAGTCTTAATTTTAAGAATCTAACGGTCAGTAAGAAAGTGCTCTCAAACATAAGGACGCGACAGTATTCTGATCCGAGAATCGTAAAGGAAAACCAGATCGACCTGTTCCTTCAACTCAACTGTTTCGGGCTCGGGCCAATTGAGTGGGGAGCGGCCATAGCGTCTCACGAACGGCGAATCACCATCGGCGAAACACCGCCCATAAAAGCCATGTAGTCTCGCAACCTTCTGCAGTATGGAAGCTTCAATCGAGAAATAGAGCCATCGTATAGGTTCTCGGGATTCTGAAAACAGCTCACATGTAGTTGCAATGGGGGTAGGACTCGGGGTCGGAGTAGGAGTCGGAGTCGGGGTAGGGGTCGGGAGCCTGCTGCACGTATTAATCGCGACGCCGAGAGTGGTCGGGCAAGGAGTCTCCGGGCAGCACAGCTCGACCGTCGGGATGTTGACGGCCGCCGCGGCGAACTGACTCTGGCCGGGGAAGGTGCAGAGGGTAAGGGTCGCCCCGCAGACACCTTCAGGAACGAAAGGGTTTCGAGGTTTAAGGTTTGGAGTGTTTTTGAGGGGCGGTAAGGAGGTTTTAGAGCCTCGGAACTTGCGGATCTCCAGTTTTCAGGCTTCGAAGATTTGAGTTTTGAGATGTCTTCGTTTTGTGGGTCGTAGGGATTTCGGGAAGGTGAAGCTGGCCGGGTAGAAGAGTGCGAGATGGTGAGCGGAAGAACGAAGAGAGTGGGGCATTCTATCTTGGGGCGGAACGCCAAAAGAAGAAAAGCAAATCAGGAACCGGGCTGCTAGATTCCATCCGAGCTTCAATTTTGACTCGGTCAACGAAAAGCAGCCAGGTTCCGGAAAAACGCAACTCAAGCGACTGACCCAGATGTATGATTACCATTGAAATCCGATTGCGGGAAGAGAAGCTTGACGGAAGCCCACCTGGCAATACTTTCAGGTCCTTCACACTCTCTAGAAGCACCGTTTCACAAAAAATCGGGGGCATGGCAGTGGTAAGACAGAGCCGCCCACAATGACCATGTCCTTTATCGCCCGCTCCAGCGTCTCGACTTCCAAAACCCAACAGGATCAACAGTTTTGAGTTTCAAAAAGGCTTTGCACTCCCCACTTCAATCAAGCGAGCGAAAAAAAGAAGAAAGGGGTTCTCAACAAGACCCCACTTCAATCAAAACGCGAACATAAGGGTGAAAGGCGAAAAGGGGTTCTGACCAGGGGTAGGGCTGGGCGTGGGAGTCGGAGTCGGCGTCGGGGTAGGGGTCAGGGGCGAGACGCACCGTCTGACGGTCGCCCCCAGACCGGTCGGGCAGATAGCCCCCAGGCAACACACTTGGGAGGTCGAGAAACGTGTCCCCAGCGCTACTTGGAGCTGCGCCGAGACGGTGCACACCGTGAGTCCCACCGCGCAGATGACCGGGGGGCCTGCGACGAGGAGTGAAGAATCACTTCGTGAGAAATTTGACATGGAACTTGAGACGGACAGTCGAAAGCAACGTTAACGTTCCTTCATTTTGACGTCATGTAACAGGAATATGGAACGATTTAGCACAAAAGGCGTCATGTAACAGGAACACAGGACGACCTAGTGCAAAAGGCGTCGGAGGCCCTTTTCATTTGAGAGTTCTATTCAGGCGCCTTTCGCTGGTCGGAGTCAAGGGACAGCATTCATCAAGGAAAAAAACATCAAGGACACAAATTAGAGGAACGTTTGCAGTGCTTAATAATACCTTGCAGCAGCTTGCGGGGAATGCCAGTGCTAGACTCGATGGGCTGAGCGGCGGCATCACCGCCCGCCTGAGTGAGGACGAGACCGCCGGACACCTGTCAGAAATGAGAAACTTTCATTACTTTTGAAGCCAAGCAGGGGCGACTAATGCAGATTGCCAGATTAACAAGGATAAAAGGATACGCGGACGCATAGCTGTCGATGCGTATGCATACATAGGTTGTCTAGGTCTGAGTATTTTTAAGGGAGAACTTGACAACTAGATAGCAACTGAAGGCAATTAGCCCAGAAATCGTAGTCAAGCCATCGAGGTTAAACCTGGATAAATGATTGTAAACTTCTTCAATGGACGTGAAAAGCTTTCAATCAAAGAGCGCCTACAGAAGAGGACGCAAGGTAATCGTTCTCAATAACTCTTAACGCCCAAAAAGCACTATCACAGGGTTGCACTCCCTTTTTTTGTTGCCTGAGTAGGCTTGGTCGAAAGCAGATCGAACTCGCTTTAAAAATTGTGCGTGCTACTTAGAAAATACTACAACTCAAAGGTTGTCTTTGGTTTCCGAACCAAAAATAGGAAAGAGGTCACGACTCACCTCCGCTCCAAAGACGCCCATCAGAAGCAAGCCAAGGACAGCGACGATCGCCCCGGAAGCCATCTTCTAACGGCGCGCTTGGCGACTGGAAATGATCGGAGGCGGCTTACAGCTGTAGCGAGCAATCAGCTTTGATGGGCTTCGGAACTTGTGTGGCCTCCTTATGCAGAACACGACTTTTATACCCGAAAGAACGTGGAGCTTTGAGCCCACTGCATTGCACTCGCGTCAGTATGGTTCGCCAAGCAGCTGTTTGTCAGGGCACTCGAGAAGAGTGGACAAAGGCTTACCGATGCGGTCGCAAGCAGCAGCAGGATGCGGCCGTGACCATGCTTATGGACACAGACAGGAGCCTTCGAAGAGCAGAGTCCCTCGGAGAGTGGGGTGTTCACATGATCGACGTCAGTGCGCAACGTTGGAGGCCAGCCAGGCATTGCGACGGCCTGGCGAGAAAGGACTCCCTAGTGTAAGCGCTCGCACGTCCTTAGTATTTGAGAGCCCACGAACCGGGCCCTCGGATTCTGAGTCTAATGCTCCCGTCCGTCGGGATTCACTTTTGGGCCCCAATGGGTTCTCCGACGCGCGGAAGCGCTGTAAAGCGTCGTGCTTGAGTTGCAGCAATCCCACTCTCTCGAATAAAGGGCGCTAGCGCCCAATGTGAGAAAAGGATACCTGGGAAATGTTTGTTTCGTACGGCGCTTGGAGCGACAAAATCTTGATATCTGGCCACTCACAGCTTTCTCGCCTTTTTCCACGAAAATGGGCCGTCCGATAGTTGGCACTGGACGGCTTAGATACGCCCAAATGAGATTTCCTCTTCAATTTTGGCTTGGAAATATTTGTCAGAACTTTAAGATCTGCAAATAGCAGAAAGAGCCGGGTAGAGGTCATCGGGAAGTAAGACCCATCAGCATCCATGTCAGTCCGCACTTCGTTACCATGATGGGCCGGGGCACCAATCCTAGCTAGCCGGCTGAGCGCCTATCCTCGTACGAGACGCTATGATATTTGAACGAGGTACTGCGAGGGGAAGAAATCAGAGGTTGACGAGATGGATACGAGAAAGTAAGCACAAGATTCTAGGATTAATGAGGATCTTGTGGAACACAATGCAATATTGATGGCGGCTGTCCTTCAAAGCAGTAAGTGCTTCCAAGCGAGCTCCTACAGATCATCGACAACGAGAACCGAAACAGTTCTGCGGATACGGGGCGTCCTCGTTTGGTTGCGCCAGATATTATTTGAAGGTTCGGAGTAGCGTGTGGACGCTTGGCGTTGTTTTGGATTGAAAATTTTCAAGCTCCGACACGCTGGCTTATACGAAATTCGGGCCGTTCGAGCTTGGCTTGTTTGCGGCCCGGCCACGCGGCCGCCCGCGCACTCTCGAAGGTGCCCCGCTAAACTTCTGAAACCCTGGGTTCATCGCATCTACTTCTAATCTAAGTGATCCGTACAAAGTCTTCTGCACGAAAGCGGCAAATTCTGCATTGCAAATTTTCTGCTCTTCTGCTTCTTCAACGGCAATGCCTTTGGAAGCCTCCGCAAACTACTTCGGATTCCCAGTAAGGAAAGTAAGCTGCTCGAAGCATGTGCGGCCGTGGATTTTGAATGGCAGATCGGCACGGATACCAGTCTTCGACGCTGTAAGTGACATGTAGCTAAGACGAAATAGAATCCTTGGAAGCCTTTGGTACAAATCAAAAGATCGATTCTGGATGCTGTCTGGTCTTCCCGCTTGATTAGTATTCTGTGTCGCTTCTTTTGGTGCTATGACGATGGAAGCAAGCAAATCGGCTCCGATTGCTTCAACCTCTGGCAAGTTTGGCTAAAAGGAAATTTGATCGGTTTCGCCTCTTTCTAAAGAGGCGGCAAAGGATATTTGCCATATGCATAACAAAGAGAAACGCCTCGGCTTGGGCAGTATTTTCAACGGCAGGGTTTCCGTCGTTTTGTTTGAGAAGCCCGTTTGCCTTCACCGGCTGAGAATCCTCTGGTGTTCGCCTGGGTAAACTCATGCATGTGGAACGTCCAGCAAAAACGCACAAGACAACAGGACAGTACCGGCGGCATACTAGCTGGTGATAACAACGGAACCCGAACATGAAGCTGTCTGTGCAAACATTACGCCTTATCTTCCAAACGTCCTCTCAAGCATGATCAGTGGAAGATTATACATGCCGCTCGGAGTCTGCAAAATTCATCCACTTTTGAAGCGCTTTGAAGCTTTCCTGCTGAAGTTCATTCAGTGAAAGCTAGGTAACCAAACGCGGTATGTATATTGACGGTGGCACACAGGGGAGCAAAATGATTGACAACGTGTTTTCAATTTCCACAATCTTCGATCGAATGACAACGTCGTGAATATATGGTTACCTACACTGTCAGCTACAAGGATCTGCCCCAGCTTATCCTAGCTCAACTAGCAGCGACTCCTAAAAGACTGCTTCCATATCACTCCTGGAAATCACGGCCAATTCTTAGAGTCTACAGACTCTCCCTACGGTACACAAACGAACTAATGCGGAAAAGCATGTTCCAAGCGTTCCCCCGAACTTCACTCCAACGATTGAGGTCAAGTTCTCCGGCCGTCCAGCGCTTTTTTAACCGTAGCCTCCGCCGAGCCCTTCGACGGCTGGCACTGCTCTCCTAAAGAGGACTGCAGTTGATCATCATGTTCAAAGCGGCCGGGCAAGTAGTCCCCGGGCAGCAGACAGGCTGGCCGTTCGGGTTCTGGCCCGGAAAGATACAGGCGGTGGAGTTCGCCGGGCATACAACTGCGGAATGGCAGGGTTTTGTGAGTTTAGGGATTTGTGGGTATAGAGACTGGAGGGAAGAGTTTTGGATTTTGTGGGTTAGGTTTTGGGGTTACTCGCGGTACGTATGAGGGTTTTGTCGCTGTCGAGACAAAAAGCTAACCGGCTAGTCGAAGTGCAACGAGAGTGAGCGAGGAACAGCTTGGGGCCGGACGCGCTCCAAACACGGGGTCGGAATTCTAGAAGTAGAAAAGCGAGACAGAAACCAAACCCGTCGAAGTAGCTCTTCCTGCATTGTAACCTTTTTCTACGCTGTGCCTTTTGTCCCCGGGCTTTGGACAATAAGAACGATCACTCAAAGAATCGGGAGACGTCATTGCAAGGAACAATTGACAAATCAGAGATGCATGTCATAAGAAGGCCACAGGCGTATCATGCATTGCGCACAGAATTGTTGAGAGTCAAAACGTGTCGATTCCGGAAAGCGTTTGGATATTGCATGGCGCAGAACTCGAACCGCACCTGGTATACCCGGGGTGGGCGTTGGCGTGACTTGGGGAAGAGTGGCCAGGAACGGTGATGCACAGTTGAGGTCAAGGTCCGAAAAAGCTCTGACGGGGCAGTAAACCGGCAGGCCGGCCGCGGCTTGCGGTGAGATCGTCGGTGGCCCGCAGCAAAATCTGACATTCGGAACGCTCGAGAAGTATCCACTCAGAGGAGAAAGTGGTTCTAACCGGCAGGGGTTCAATCCCTCCGAGCAGACGGAGCCGGGGGGGAGCTCTGCAAGGAGAGTTTTAAAGATTCGTTAATGACATGAATCAGGGCAACTAGACGCGAAGTGAACAGTTCAACTTTTACCGGAACAAGATGGAGATTGAAAGGGACGATGTTCTATAAACGAAGGCCGTGCGCTCCGAACGCGAGGACGGAACTTCGGGATTTGAAGGGGGAGAAAAAATCAAACCCGTCGAAGCAGGTCTACGTGCGTTTTCACCATTGTTGACGCTGTGGCTGTTGACAAGGAGAGTGATCGCTCTAAGAATCGGAAGCCGTCAGTGCAAGGAGCATCCAACAAACAGGGGTGCATGATATAAGAAGGCCCCATGCGTTCTCATCATTGCGCACAGGATTGCGAAAGTTGGAAACGGGGCGATCCCGGAAAGCGATGCGGGACAAATATTGGGATGTTGCATGGCGCAGAACTCGAACCGCACCTCCGGGAGTACTCGGAGTGGGCGCTGGCGTGACTGGGGGAAGACCGGTGACCGGGGACGCAGAGGCGCAGAGCTCGAAAAGCTGCGAAGCTCTTGTGTAGGGGGGGCAGTAACCCGGCAGGGCGGCCGTGGCTTGCGGGGAGACCATAGGTGGCGCGGGGCAGCAAAATGTAAAATTCGCGGGAATTATAGCGGGAACTAGTACTGGCAGAAGAGGAGAGTCTGGCGCTAGCACGCACGGGTTTAATCCCGCCTGCAAGCAGACGTACCGGGGGGGGAGCACTGCGAGGAGAGTGTAAGATAATTGATCAATGACATGAAGCAGGGCAATTACTAGGCGCGAAAGTAAAAGGTTCTTCCGGTCGACTTTGCACGGAACAGGACGGACATCGATAGGGACAAGGCTCTAACCGCAATTACACCGTTCGCGCGTGTTGCGCTTGTCATTTGAAAGCAGGTCTTTCTGTTCAGGTTGACTGCAGGTGATTCCTCTCAACCAATTGTAGAAGCGAACAGGAGCGAGGGGTTGCTGTAGTGCCCAAGCTCACCTTGGAGCAGTTTGCGGGAGCCGGTGGAACTAGTGTGGCGGGGCTGAGTGGCGGCACCTCCGCCCGACTGGGTGAGGGCGAGACTGGCGGACACCTGTCAGTTTGAAAGTTACTGCAATACGAGATGTGATGCTCAATTAACAGCAGAATGCATTGCAGCACGTTTAGGGGCTTGCGTTGGAGACGATATTATACAGGGGTAAACATAATTGGAGGAATGGCGCACGTTGGTTGACCTGATGTATGGCAACTTGAGTCATCTCTGTGCCCGACCGAAAGACAGTACCCGACTTAATTGAACGATGACAGGCTAAGTGGACTACAATAACCTTTCGGTCGTAACCAAAGCGCGCGTCAAAGACCGGAAAGCAGAGAACGAGAAAGGGAACACCAGTGACTCAAAAGCCCATAAGGGGCTTTCCCTTTTCAATTTTCCGGACTTTGCTTCCAGAGCGGACTCATCTAATCATAGGAATATAGAATTCAGTTGCACGAAGATGCTAACAGCTCGTTTTCTCATACCATGCAGATTGAAAAAAGCAGTCATAACCCACCTCCGCCCCGAAGACGCCGACCATAAGTAGGTCAGGAAAGCGACAATCGTCCCGGAAGCCATCTCTGAACGGCGCTGTGAGCCGAGAACGACCAATTGAGCTCCAAGAGGGCCGCTTAACTTTGTGGCAAGAGATCAGAATTACAAAAGTTTTGAAAGTGTGCGGAATTGAGTTTTTTGAAAGCATCGGGTTGTAAACGGCGCAAAAGTGACACGTAAAGGCCACTGCTTTGGTATGTAGATACTCTTTTCTGTATGTTATCAAAGCTGCTGTCTTTCAGGGCTCTCAGTACAAGGCTGTAAAGCTGTACTCATGCAGTCGCAAGAAGCAGCAGAGTGCGGACTTGACAAACGTTTGACGACACGAGCATAATCCCTCAAAGAGAAGGGTCACCCCGAAAGCTTAGCAGCTCACAGGAGTAACTCAAATCATCAACGTTGGACCCCAGCTGGGTTACGATGGCCTGTGAGAACTAATCGTCTAGTACTGCGCGCGAACATGCAAAACCTCAACAATGGGGACCTCGGAATTCTTGCACGTCGGGGAATACTTTACTGCCTTCGTGTGGATCGCCGTTTTCCCGAAAGCGCTCAGGGCCTTGCCTAATTCTACTCCCTCGAGCGAGACAGCGGTCCACCGCTCGAACCCTCAGTGACGACGGCTTTAGCATAGATTGTTAGCCCCGCACGATTCTGGCAGTTCGTAGACACAAACCACGCTGTTACACGAGGGGGGCCAGTCCGTTGGCAGCTGGATGGCCGCCTCGAATCTCCAAAATGAAACTTCTTTCTTCTCAATCAGCGTGTATCCTCAAAATCAGACTCCAAGGTGGCAGAAGTGACCCGTGGACCGTGCCGGAGCCGGGCAGAGCTTGTTGGATTGCTAATCTGGGCGATCGAGCAGCCGTCTGAATCTGCTTTTCTGAAATATTGGCCGGGGCGCCGGCGAATGGCGCCATCTCGGAAGCGCGACGTGGACACAGACGAGGCGCTTATTGAACGAGTTTCGAATCGAGGGGAAGGGAGCAGAGGTAAACGAGGTGGTGCGAGGGCAGGTCGAGAGCGGAGAGCTGCGTCGGAACGATCGATGAGCGCTCCTTCGCACGTTCTGGGCTTCTGAGAGTAGATAGGGATATGGATGCGGCTGTCTTCCAAGCAGTCTTTACATTCTGAACTTACTCCTACGTACCCACGGACAATCATGCAACCCTACTGAAATGCTCAGCTTGCTCACCTGTCTGCGCCAGAGCTTATAGTCAGTCGGAAAAGCCTATTGCAGCAAGCCTATTGCAGCTTACTTCCGAAAATATCAATGATTGGGGCCCTCGCATTGACACGTGTCTCTGGCCTGCAGTAGACCTTCTGCTGACGTGGATTTGCAGGACTCAAATGGCGCACGTGTGTACGGACATTAATATTGACGTTTGCCGGCCGCCGGGCGTGTTTTCGATTCAGCCCCCTCTTTCGCAAAATGTCTGTCCTGTAGTTCTTCCGCTGATGTTGGCACCCTGATTGGTTTTGCTTTGATTGAAGATCTCCCTCAATAAATTGCGGTTATGATGAACGCTCTTTTTACCTCAATCCGCGGGTTCTATCTTTAAGGGTAAGATCTTTGGAAGCGTTATAAGGATTCAAGCAGCTCGATGTCCGGATGGACAAGCTTAAACAAGCTCGCTCACTCTCACTGGCCGCTTCGATTTCGTGCTAGACGATGGTTCGCATGATTTGACTACCAAGCAGAATTGATTCGTAGTGCATACGGTTTTATGACGTAGTAAACATTTTCCAAATCGCGTATATAGATGCAAAGCCTGCTCCGGCCTGTGTTCTTGACGTGACATGCAGATCTATGAGTCGCCTGGCTATTTGGGTTGTGCAGTACTGAAAGCTAGGAGTTGCACATTACTCAAAGCTTTTGCCCCAGTCTCCTTTTAGCTAGGATGTGCAACTCCACCTTCAAAGGTATGTAAAAGGGGCGCCTTTCTTAACTCTGGCATCTTACCTCTTCTTAAAATTAAATTGCTTGCGTGTGTTCAAGCAAGTCTTTTCTTCAAATCGCCCTTCGCAAAATCTCTGAATTCAATTCAGGTGATGCCCGTGCGCTATGGCCGAAGGAATCGAGCGCTCTGGTGAATGGTCCTTTGCAGTCACGGGCAAAGATGAACATCCAGGGGTCGATCTGGAACAGCGGGCTCCCACTGATCTCGAAGGTAAGAACTCACGTTCCGAGCACTGAGAAGCGATCTGACGCCGACTCATGGGCGTGCTATGGTAGTCCACTTGCAGAGATTAGGAACAAGATCAAAGTGCTTTAGGCTGCATGATGTATTGATGTCTTTTCATCTGGGATCTGAGGATTTCTAGAAACACGTCGCCCTTCCGTTTTGAAGGGAGCCTGACTGGACGCTGTCAAACGGGGGAAAAAGGAGAGATCAGTCAAAGTATCATAGGGTTCATATTGAACTAAAAGAACCAAAACATCTTTTGTGGATCTGGGTCTGGAAGCTTTGGCAACCGGTGTGTTTCATCCGATGGTGCAGCAACAAAGGAAGGGATTGGAACTCCACACTTCACACCAGTACGAGAAGGGACGCCCTTTCTGCAAGAAGCAACGGCAAGCAATTTTTGTCTTTAAACATGCATCGCGTCACGTCATTTAACAGCCTGGCCGGCTTCATCTCGGGTCTGCCAGCTGTCATTCGCCTGGGATTTATGCGGTTCCATTCTAGTCCGGTAAAGGACGCACAACATACGCCTCGGATCAGCCACTAGGTCTTCACCCGAGTGTGATACCTTCATGCGTTGCTGTTGAAGCACAGGATGAACTGGAGACGTACTAACCGCGTGCAAGGTGGTTAATAAAATGCCAGCGAAAAGCTTGTGCTGTAATCAGCAAGCTGACTTCGCAGTCCAAAACACGAAACAAATTAAACGAAACGCTGAAGATGGGCTCATCGCGATGTGCTCAACCAGCTCCTTCGCAGACTCTGCAAGCCTCATCGTTTCGCACTCTAAGTATGTCCCTTGAACTTCAGTGACATTGGCATCGAATGGAGCAGAATCTCATAGCAACATCCATGCTTGCTCTTCTTTTCTGCCCACTTAGCGAGTACGTCTCATCAAGCAGATCAGCAAAGGGCGTTTCCTTCAAGCAGCGTGATCGAACTTCGCCTTCTGTCGCAGGGCCCGTTTTCGGGTCAGGGGATGCTCCTCCTTCGACCTCCGGGGCAGTTTGGTTTTCTCCCTGGCGAGACCGCTTCCGAGACCTTACTCGAGCAACTGGAACAGCTGGAACGAGTGCACCGATCTAATTCCCAACTGGAGACCGCGTTGCTGATTGCGCTCAACCGGAACTCTGCAGTACTCTCCGCGGAAGTGGCTAGTCTCAGAAGTCAGGTGACATCTCCCTTAGTACCTTCTTTTGGTGCAGAGGCTGAATTGGACATTGAATAAACGCATTCTTCTGACGTCCTGAATGTCTGCGAGGTGTCCACATCTGCGGCTTGCTTTTATGTCAGCAAGTCAAATACGCGAGGCGCATCCAGAAACTCCACTGGAACAAAGCCAAAACACTTTCTACAAAACATAAGGCAAAGGATTATGATAGAGCTGCCAAACGCTGCAAGTGCTCCATTCAAGCTGCTTTTTCCCAAGAC
This sequence comes from Klebsormidium nitens, assembly GCA_000708835.1. Lineage (NCBI taxonomy): Eukaryota > Viridiplantae > Streptophyta > Klebsormidiophyceae > Klebsormidiales > Klebsormidiaceae > Klebsormidium > Klebsormidium nitens. The sequence goes on along the minus strand of DF237156.1, from coordinate 130,596 downwards.
TTAGAGGGCCAGAGCGCATGCAGCCGAGACTTCTGATGGCCGATGTTAGCTAGATGACGATTACGTGGGCGACAATGTTTCTCGTGCATCTATTTCATGATGGTGTGAGATTCACGTTTCAGAACTTTTAAGTGGCGCGTTGTTACAAGATTCGATCCGGTTCTCTTCTGATTCAAAGCATCAAAAAATCAGCTTTGCATCGCAAGCGAGCACACCGGGCCGGGTAGGACAGAAATCAAGGGTACGTCTCTTGTACCCTCCTTCCTTTATGCTGGGTAAAAGGCCCAATTGTCATAGGTTCAAAAGGTCGTTCATTGATCATGCACGCTCAAGGGTTCCTGACGATTTCTCATGTTGTGCTCAGGTCGTCTATCTGGAAGCCCAAATTGGCCGAGCGAACCGAGTCCTTCAAACAATGACGATCTATTGGAAACAATCCGGCGACCATTATCACGTCACGAGGGGTTGTCCCCTTCTGGCAAACGGCTCAGCAAACGACGATATGAGCGAGGGGAGTTGTGAGAGAGCCAGGGCGGCGGGAAAAGAAAGATGCGAGAGTTGCATACGGCTGTAGAATGCAACCATTGAGGGATGGGTCCGCGGAGCTCGAGGATCTTGCCACCAAGTTTCGCACCAGAAGCTGCATATATAGGGGCAGGCTACGCAGTCGAGATAGCCCAAAGCAGTTTTTTGTTATTTGCTTCTGATTCAGTTAGATTTGATGTAAGCTTTGAGCTGTAAGCTTTGAGCTTTCTTGAAAGCTCGAGCTTGATCAGCCAGCCGCCGAAAACGACTCGATCACCATTCAAGTTACTTATTTTTGCGTGCTAGACTCGTTAAGCTGACCTTTACAAGGTATCTGGTCTACATGGGCTTCAAACGTTGACAGGAGTGCCTTACCAGGCCGCTACTAGGTTCCAAAATGAAGCCTTGCGACCAAATAATCAGTTGGTCAGCTGATTCAGATACAATATTGGACCCCAGCGAAGCAGTGCATCCTGTTCGTAGTCGTTAGAAGGGCTCAGAAATAGTATGCGCAATAAAGTCACTATCTTGCCAAAACTCCTATCTTTTGTTGTGCGGATGCAGATGAACACCAGGATACTCTTCGTGCACGGCACAGATTTGGAGATGAATATTCAATGACACAATCCTCCCACGTTGGGAAGAGAAGTCTTCTGTCGAGACTCAAACTTCGTATGTATGTATTGTTGTATTTGATGTAATTGACGTGTTGATATATGTGTTCTCGACCAGAGCCCATGTCAGAGATCTGCCACAGCAACCTCTTCCAAACTCGTAGGAGCAATTTTCCAGGTGCCAAAACGACGTAGTAGCCCCTGTTGCTTGACGTGACCGGTGGACCGTAGGGACAGTGCTGACGTCACGTGGATCAAGCATATCGGAGCTCTTGCCACTTTCATTTTGAGCTCAGCTTGCATGTAGTTACTGCACCGTTACAAATCGTTTCTGTTTCTGCATCCATCCGACGAAAATTTGGAGCGCAAACCTCGGGCAAGCTTTTTGCCATTTGCCACTCTGATCGGTAGTATGCGCGCGCAAATTGGGCGCATAGAAGGGATACCCGAAATATGTGGACAGGACAGCGGGTGCCAGGTCGAGCTGATGACGTGTACTTTCAAAGCGGGTAAAGTCGTAGCTTTCCGTCAGCTTCTGAATTCAAAGTGAAGGAACCGTACTTCTGAGAGGTGTGGTGTATGGCCGCAGGGTTCGACCGAAGACGGTTGCCGTCGAAGCCTGATGGGACGTGCAAGGAGACTGTGACGTCATCCAGGACGCTCACCCTGGCGGGGGTTTGATTGATGTGACCACCTCAAACAAATATCGCCGCTCTTAACCTTGGCGGCTCCGAGTGAAAAGCTGAGGCAGACTCCAGATGAACTGCAGCGAAATGCTACGTACGAGATTCTTGAAGATGCGCCTAGAACGTTCTATTCTACATATCGTATGGTTCGAAAACCTTGCAGCGGTCTTCAAGGTTCCATCAACGGTTCAGATCGTGGATTGTGTTCCAGACCTATTTAGACCGCCCTGTCTTGATGTGACAAGTTCTCGAGGGAACGCAAAGAGGATGAACTTTGGACCGCAAAACAACGGTAAGTCCGTTGGGTCCGCTTGTTCATCCCATTTCGAAAGCGCACAGCACATTGCAAATCTGATTGAAGCCTCTCATGAGCTTTTATGCCCCGGTTGAGTGGGGAAGCAACCGGAAGAGCTGAGGAGCCGGCTGGAGGCGGCTCACAAAGGGTAGTAGGATTTCTTCTACGGATCGAGGCCGGGTCTTCAAAGCCGGTGACCCTTTCCCAAAAGTCGACCTCGGTCGTTGGAATCTTCTTAATCCAGGTTCCACTGTGATGAAATGTCTACCTTGATGTCGAAGCACCCGGTAATTGCAGTTCCCTCTTTTTTGGAAGGAAAGCCTGAACCCACCAGCTTTTACTCTTCATTCCACGCGATCCTCCAAACTCTTCACTTACCAGGTCCTCTTAAGGCGTCCCTTCAGACCAATTTGCAAGCGCCTCTTCCTCCCAAGCGCCATCATGTCTGAGAAGAAGTCTCCTGAGGACTCCTCTGCTGGCAAGGGAAAGGAGAAGGAAGAGAAGAAGGGCCAGCAGAGTCCGACCAGGGTAAACGGAGGTGAGTCTTTGGTGAAGTTTGAGTCAACTCAACTCGAGATTGATTGTTTTCCTTCCTTGATCTTTCGTGTCTCCAGCTGTCCCACGTACTTCTTCTCTCACTTCTGAAAACGGAGTGGGAAAACCTGGGCTCTGCAAAAAGGTCAGGAACGATCTTGCTTCATCATCTTTCAGTTTTGGCAGACATGGGCTCAGGGAAAGGGGGTCACAACAGCTAAAAGTCGGTCAAAAGAGGGTTGTTTTTACACACGCTCTTGAGAGTTCTGAAGTTCTGCAGGGGCAAAATTCCTACTTAAGAAACTATCTTTGGTTTCCTAACATTTACCTTGTTTTGAATGCCAAATATCCTCTTTTTTTCTGCAGAGGGAGCAGAAGAGACACCCCCGACCCATCCTGCTCAAGGGGCCACGCCTTCTCCGCCAGCTGCTAGGGTAAGGCATTCGGTTTCATATTTTGTTTCCTTCTCGTTATCTATGTGCCTTAGGCTTTCCTTGAGTGGGACTTCCTTTCCTTGGCTCCCAGAATCTGGGGGGTAAAAAAGGACAGAGCTTCAGGGCTATGGATCATGAAGAGAAGTTGGGTGACAATTTGGGACAGCGTACTAGCTTCTTATCTGCTTCGAAAGCATGACAAGTCTCCTGGTCACTTTGATTCAGTGCACTGTAGAGATAACTTTTGAAAAGTAAAGAAGAGACAAGTTTTGAGGAGATTGAGAAACTTGTTTTCAGAACTGAGACCTTCATCACTTTTATGTCACATCAGGACGCTCAGTGCTTCTGACAGCAATCTTGTATGGGAACCACTGCAAACTGTTAACAGAAATCAAAACCACTGCAGAAGGGCTGGTGGAAGGTTTCCCAAGAATTGGGGGGCCCTTTGTCAAGAAATTAGACTTACCACGACGTCACACCTCCCTGAAAGTGCAAAACTGGTCACACGTTCACGCTATTCGCTGTTTCTCTGATCCAGGGGTGGAGAAAGGTGTCTGAATCTTTGCCACCTTTTGGGCATAGCTTTTTTAGTCTTTCCACCCGTTTCAATCTTCCTGCTGTGATGAGCTATTTGGACGCCCAACTACCCTGACAGGACTGGTCCCTCAGACCCGCCTTGAATCTGTTACCAGAAGACTCTGCCATAGTGGCCAGCGTGAACAATGAACTTTTCTTTGAGCATATCTTGGACCTGAGCTTTGTCTTGTCCGAGATGTTTATGTCTCTCGTATGTACTGTATAAGTCTTGACCTTACACCAAGAACGAAGCTATGTCCTTTGCGATGAAGGATCCTGTTCAGAAAACACTGTCAATGTATAGAAGCTAGTGTACTTCAGCAGCTCGAGGTGTTCGACCCCCTCCGGAATCTTTGCAATCCTTGGATGTCTTTGTCCTTAGGCAGATCGGATTCTGTGCACTTCGCTCAAAGACTCCCTTCTCAAACTCAGTGCCCATGATTGCTAGGGGGATCAACACCAGAGTGTCAGATCCTGCTGACCTTCTGCCCTTGCTCTGGAAGTTTAACCCTTGTCCAGTCCTCTGAAAGTATGCTAACCAAAGTACAGTTAACATAAAGCAGAAGCTGGCTTTGATTTTTCCGTAGTTTCAGTCCTTCTGAGTCGAACCCTCTTAGGTTTACATTTTTAGTGAAGCGATTCAGCGTTGCTCTTCTCCTGCAGGGGTCAGCCTACGAGACTGGGGGCCCTTCGAGTTCTGCCGGCCCGACCCTGGGGCCGGAATATGCTGCCGCTTTCGACCGCCTCACCGAAGCGATTCAGCACCTGGAGCAGCTTTCTCTGACCAAGACCAAGGAGAACGCCGCCACTGTGGATGCGCTCAAGCGCAAGGTCGCAGACCTGACCCAAGAGAAGGCGGAGCTCAAGGAGCAGATGGAGACGCTGACCCAGGGCAACGACGCTTTGGAGGAAAATGTGCGTGAGCTGGAGCAAGCGCTCGCTAGGGCCAACGGGGAGCTCGTCTACTGGACTGACATGCTCCGGTGCTACCACGTGTCCGACCGCTGCTGCCGGGCGAAGGCCGGGCCCGACGTTCCGATCCGGGAGGGGACCCCAACGGAAGCGGAATTGGAGGAGAAGAGGCCGTGCCGGAGCTGCGCCTCGCAATACTTGCCCTGAATAACGGTCTTGAGCGACGGGGACGTGTCGATATTGAAGTGTTTTGGTTCGCGCCTCGGTGTTGGGTTAGGTCGCCGGTCCTTGGGTGCAGAGCTTAGACTGTCCTCCTCAGGTTGCTAGAGAGAGGCGACGTGGTTTGTTTGGACAGACGTATTGATCTTTGTGGGCTGTGGCTTCAGTACGGACTCGGGAGAAATCACTGGAGATTTAGATGTGGGACGTACATAGCGAGGTCGACACATGTACATAGCTTGGTTGACATGGCAGGACTCAGCAAGTACTACTGTAGTAGGCCATCTTCGTAACGGGTCGGGACAAGGTTTCGCTGCTTTGTCATGGCTTTGTGACCTAGCTGGACCCATGAACTTGATTATAGAGCTTCTTCCATCTAAAAACCCATAATGTAGACATACCTCGAATGAAGTTTAATAGAGTCACGTATAGGCCGACGCGCCAGCATTCATTTGAATCCGACCAATCATTGACTCACAAATTCCGATGGCATTCGACTGATCATCAACAGCTGAATAACTGGTATGCGCCATGGTCACAATGATGGTAGCAAGCCTGCCATCATTGTGAAGCCCATCAATCCGACAGCTGAATTCAATACAGTACTGCCCATGCACTACCTATCATTCGCCGATCGAGTCTGGCTCTGTCACTACGTACGTCCGGTAAGTGTACTTGTGATTGATGGACTTAGTACGGTACTAGGTCGGGTTCATCTTATAGCAGGAGTGATGAATGCATGCATGCGATCCATATAGTGCCACCATGGTCATGCATAAGGCGCGCGGCGCCCGGCCAGGTCGTGCCCGTTGGCGCCTAGCTAGCATAGCGAAGTTAAAATCGACGTGTGTGTGCCCGACGCGAGCACCGGTATGATGCGCGCAGTAGGTTCTCTGAGCTATGATCTGCATTGCATATATGATACACAGATTTTGAACACGGCCGCGCGCGCCGCTCGGGCGCAGTACATCGTTGATGATTATATGGCCATCAAGCTTTATGGCAAGTAGCCTGCCTTGTCCATCGCAGGCCTGAGACATTTAAGGCACTACACTAAGTTACAGATCACTATCTCAATGTCATATTCAAGTTAGCAGTGATTGACATTGAGCTTAAGATCACATGCATGCCGGAAAAGCTGCAATCAATCGAAAGCTGAATAAATGTGGCAACGGGCCTTTCACCAGACGTCTCACAATGGTCGCCAAGTGAGGAACGGCCCTTTAAACAATTCAGTTGTGCGCGCTTTCTGAGATCATGAGCACACGTTTGACTTCTAATCTGGCTGCTGAACCTGTTTACTTGATCTCTTGCGTTAGGCTGTTCGCTAGACAATGTCAACCCTCATTTAGATCAAACCGAGCCATTTCCTGCCAAGTCTTGTACGTAGATAGACTGAAGGTCTCTCATCCGCTTTCCGGACTTGCTTCGTGTCAAGACTTATAGTAAAATAATAAGCAGACATAGCTCAAGTCTCAGGAAAGTGATAATCAAGAAAGCTACTGAGGGTTACTAAGCGGAGAGCTCTACGTGGACCAACAACTTCGCCTGGCCATCAGGGATGACGTTGCCTTTCGCATCCTTCATCGCTACAGAACGGATCCCCGTACGCATCTCAGCGACGGGTATGCAAACTTGACAAGCAAAGTCGTCGCGCTGCAACGTGTCCGATTCACGGACCTGCACGAGGGCATGGAAGGACGTTTGACGCTTGCAGCGCTGAGCTTCGACTTGGCTCAAAGGTTTGCAAGCTCGGACTCGGACCCTAGCAACTGCGTGGAGCTTTGCTTTGGATACCTGGCCCGTTCTATACGCCAGTTCCGACAAGCTTTGAAAGTTGCATTCAATGTTGAATAAAACCTCCCAGATCGTACGGCTACGGTCCGAGTAGAAGATTAGCGCCTCTTCACTTTACTTTGCTAACGCTATCTCACACAATCCTCTCACATTGGGCACTACGAGCAAGGTCCTGTTCAACCGGCCGCTTCGACAAAGAGAACTCTCTAAGCGAAATGTAAGCTTATGAGTTAAATCTCTTAACGGACGTACACGGAAGACTCTACGCAGCAATGCAGCGCTTAAACCCCTGTTCAAGAAGCTCCAGCCCAGTGCCGTCAAGGAAAAACACGGGCTTTCGACTGAAGAAGCCTCCTAAAAAATCCAAAGTCACGCTTAACCGACGGCAAATCTCGGGACACACCCATTACAGAAGTTAGGAACACAGCGCTAATTTTGAACGCAAGCAGCGCCATGGCCGGTGCCGTCAAGCGAAGTTGAGTAGCTTGAGCACTTAAATCGACTAAGCTCCCACGCTCTATTTGCTGAGGAGCGATCGGAACTGGACCGATAAAAGGACATGGAACATAGCGCTAACGGCGAGCGCCGGAGTGGCAAGCTTCGGTGCCATAAGAGAGGACCTGATACAGTTTCGGGATAATAGGGACAAAAAAAGCCTGGCGAGTCGGAGTACTGAGCAGACACCAGCAGGCAAGACGTGAGAGAGCTCTCACCTCAAGTGCGAGAAGCGCTTCGGTGCCGCCAGATAGATCCCAAACAGCTTCCAAGATTTGGAATAAACAAAGAAAGAAAGCCGTCAAAAGCACGCCTGGCGAGGCATAGTCTCAAGCAACCACCAAAAGAAGAGACTTGGAACGGAGGGCTTACCTTGAGTGTCAAAAACGGACCCCTAAACAGCTCGAGAGACCTAGACAAAAGAACATGTACATGCAGGTCGAAGCAAAATCCAGAGCAGACACCAAAAGACGAGCTTCGAACAGGAGCGCTCACCTCGAGTGCGCGGAGCGCCAGCTTCTTGTGCCGTCCGAAGGATCCAAAAACAGCTCCGGATCACTTGTATAAAAAAAATGCTCTCAAATATACGCCTAGCAACGCAGATCCCAGAGCAGACACCAGAAGACTTGGTTGTGAAGCGCTCACCTCGAGGGCAAGGATCGCTAATTCGGGGGCCGTCAACGGGAACTCAAACAGCTCGTTCTCCCAGATCGGGTGGTTCGTGTTGCGGTGCACCTTCGTGTGGGACTTTTTGGTGTCCACCGGGACGCCGCACACCGCAACCTGCGATGGATGGCACTTCTTATTCTAGGGTTTCAGAATCTTACAAAAACGCCGCACAACGCGACCTGCCACAAAAGGCGCGTCTTAGGACTGCAGCTGATAGATTGTACAAAGATACTTCGGAGAGTGCTAGTGGGCGAATGCGATGAACAAATGACTGTTGAGCCCAAACAAAGGTGCCAAGGTGTCGTGGGAAAAAGACCGAGGAACGTGTCTAAGCGAAGCAGAATATTCCAATGACGTCATACCTGCACACCACTTCATGCACTTATCACGCACGCATCTCGAGAGCGTGTCCTAGACTGGTAAGCCTTCCCGCAACTTACTAGCAAGTATTCCCTGCCAACGGTCGTTGTCCGAGCCTATACTTCGAGCAGCGGGAGAGGCGGCAATAACCGCGTGTTTTATTTCCTTCGGAGAAGATTCTCTCTTTTTCTAAGTGTCTGGCCAACACGCATAACCAAAAACATTGCAGATATTGGCGCAGGGCTGAGCCCGGCACTTTCGACGATTTGGAGAGCCACAGAAATGCTTTTCGCAATTGCAAGGCACTCACCCGCACAAAGAAGTCCGGCAGGCTCATGGCGTCGAAGCGCTTATGCGTATCGCATCCCCAGAGGATTCGAATCTGCAGCAACAAGGCGTCTGGTTAGCATCAATTGTGACAAGAACTCTGCTGACCGATTCTCGCCCGCGCAACCTTGTTGAGCATCTGGCACGCCCCCCGGACGATCGAACGCCAGGAAACCGCAAGCGCAGCTAGGGCGATAGCACGGCCCTAAAAGCGGAGTCTGCAACGAGCGCTTGACTATAGCCTCAGTAGAACCAGAAATCTGCTGTGCCTGCAACGTGCGCTTCAGTATTTGTCTGAGCTTTTGACACGACCGCAGCGGATGTCGTGAAGCGTTCGCAACGACGCAACGAAGGATTCCAAGCAGACCCTTCTTTCGGTTAGGGAGTGGCAAGCACGTCTGACCACATTGACTGATTGTCTGTCAAGACATCGACGACCCCCGCCTTCTATCCATCTTACCTTTAGCGTTGTTCTCACGGGCGTAGTTTGCCTAGGATTGAAGACAGCTTCCACTGGAGTGCCGTTAGCGGCAATTTCAGTGGAAGGGGGGTAGAAGAACTCTGGTTTCCGGACGTAACCGCACCCCCCGTTTGCAAGAAAGAAACCGTGGGCGAGCCACAGATTACGGCCGTATCCCTGCAAAGCGACAAAGATCGGGAGTCGGTTTGACAATTTTAAGTGGCTGGTGCTTTGAAGGGAGTGCTTTCAGCCCTCTGTGATACTCGACAAAATCCACATAATCGTTTGCAGGAGTACGTACTAATTTCTAAAGTAGAGGTTTGAGAAGAAGGATTCCGAATATAAAGGGCTCTTTATATCTGCATGTGCAGAGCTGCCATATGGCCCGCCGGGGCGCCCGACCTTCCCGCTAGGTGTAACGCTTCCACAAGTCCGCGGTGCTAAAAAACCAAACCAAGGAGTACGGAAACTTCTGAAAGAAACGGAGCCTTACATCGGGAGAAATTGATTACCTGCAAGTTCATGGCGCTCCCTCGTGGCACCCGATATCCCCGCATAACATCCACTTCCGCTTCCAGAATGGCGCGGTCCTTCACGACCAAACGTAAAGCTTCGAATATTTCGGAGAGAAATATGTGAGGGTCGGTGGAAATTCGTACCTGCATGTTCATGGCTGCCAGCTGGCCCCCGTGGCACCACACCTTGACAGGGTCCAGGTTCGATGAATCGAAGCGGAGGCCGTAAGGGTACACCCGAACCATGTTGTGCTGGGAGAACCTGCCGGGGAAGATAGAGCGGATCAGCGGCACAGCGGGTACTTCGCAAAGATTTGCTTGGATCACACCGGACTGTTGAAGAGGTCGGCTCGAAAGCAATATTGAAAGCTGTCTACGTCCGTTGCTTCGCAAGGGTGCTTCAGACCTTCTTTGGTAGATTAGAGCGGAAGCCCTTGCGCTTTGTTACGCCATAAGAAGACGTTAGCAGATCGTGCGATGGTCAACAGTGGTTCTTTTCTCGTTGTTTTGATCTCAGCTGGTCAGGGTAATGATTGGTTCATCCGGACCAGCCAAACAGTGCTGGCATTCAGGCTGGCTGTTCAGTGTAACACTGAGCAAGAGTACCACATGGCTATGTTTGGCAGCAGATTGCGACGTCTGGTTGGAATCATGAACCGAATATAGTCTGCCTGATGGTTCACAGTCTATATTGATCAGCTCTTGTATCCGCGCTGACCTTATGAACTAGACTATCTCGGAACTCTAAAGCCTGCTTCGTTTTTGGAGCCTCGACCAGCTATCAGCAGACAGACAGGTTGACGAAGCAAGATTCACACGGAGACAGACACGTAAAACAAGTCCTGGACCTGACCTAAGGCCTCGAATCGACAACCTGAGACCACGAGAATGCCAAGCAAAAAGAGGCGGCTGCAGATTCGACAAGCACGGCACAGCCAGACTTAAACGAGTAGAAAACAAATGTCCCATGTTATTCACCATAAGAAGGCGTCCGCCTGACGGCATGCGACGAATGAAAAGGTTTAAGTACCTTTTCAAGACGTCCTCGACTTCTATAACTCTCATGAGTGACAAAATGGACACAGTCCAACCCTGCCAAAACCCGGGGGGGGTAGGCAGGGTCCAACGGCCCCCCAAAGAAACAATTGGCAAGAGGGATCCCTCACTTGGTCAGGACAAGGGGGTCCTTTTCCGCCACTTCGTCGAACTGCGGCTCGCTGAAGCTGGCGCGTATCGCCTTCCGCTCACTCGCCGGCGTGCCCACGAGCTTGCTTTTTAAAGTGGGGATGTAGATAAGCGATGAGAGGCTCTTGTCGAACTCAGCGGCGTCGCTCGGGGTTGCCACGTCAGCAACGACGGCCTCGGCGTCGACCTCGGCAAGAGAGGGCCGCTTGGATCCTGTAAGGGGTTACGAGCTGGTTTACAAGTTGGTTGCGTTTGGTGTACAGGTTGGTGTACAAGTTGGGTAAGGCAATAAACGTTTCGGTGGCTAGCTCGAGAGGCTCTATGCGGTCAACGACTGCGGGAGTTGGCAGGGTAATCGGGGGACCAGCAATGACAGATCAGAAACCTCGACCTCCCAGCTCTAAGTGCTAGTTCACTGTAAGGTCTCGATTCCCTAATTACGGAGGGAGTCGTCTCCTGATTGAAAGTTGGCAGGAGCACCCAGTGCAAGACTACAATATTGGTGTTCGAAGAAAGCGAATGTCCAGCGACAACTTTCAAGACGGGACCCACACACGGAGTCCTGGAAAGCGAATGCTCGACAGGAAATTGAGCTAAGTCTTTCCTTGCCACGAAGCCCCCAGAAGGATTTCTTGCCTGGTGTTTCCAGACGAATCATGCGGCTCGAGAACCTCACGTTGGCACACACAATCCGTATAACGGATTCACCTCTGACTACCGCTGTCGAGACACACGGAAGGTATACGTTGGCAGACTCTAACAACCGGCTGGATGGAGGGTAAGCGAGCGCACCTGGATTGCTCCCAGCGGTTTCGTGTCCGTTGGACGCTGCCTCTGGTCCTTGCCCCGTCCCTGTACAAGGGCAGAGCGGCATCTGAGAAGTGTTTGGTGTCTGTACTCAGAGAATCAAACAGAGCTGATGAAAGCCCCGTCTCCTTAACAACCATTACAGCGAGACTTTGGCGCCAGAAACTGCTGGTAGCGCCAAATTTGAGCCTATCTGCAGCCCTCTTCCGAAAACCTCTGCTCTTTGGAATACGCCATAAACAGGAAAACCCAACGCTATCTCATACCGCAAAGGCCCTGTTATTCTGGACAGGTTGCTTAAGCTCAGGTTAATCCCCAGACCTATAGCCGACTTCTTAGCACCGCGTTGCACCGGCTATAAGCACGGAACGCTCACGCTTTATGTCGTCTTCCGGTTCTTCTGCCGGGATCCCTCCCTCCGCCACGGGGGTGAGATCCGGGGGCGGCTTCTTGGCCCCTTTGACGCCTTCCGCCGTCTCTTTCGTCGACTTGGTGGAGATGAGAAACCGTCGCTTGAGGTCGTTTGGCGACAGGAGGGGGCCGTCGCTCGTCTTCGTGAACAATTGCTCGCCAAAGATGTCTTTGAAATGCTGCAGACAGAAAGCAGATCCGTTGAAGGTTTGCGGGCTCGAAGATATAGTGCGGCATTCTATGCGTCAGCACGCATCCAGGTCGCAGCTCTTTCGACTGCTCGTGCTCCTCCTCATCCGGCTTTAGGTGTTCTAACAAGCACGGCCGCACTCATGATTGTTCGTGCTTCTTCCCATCTGGTGAGCGGTGCGCAGAACCCTTGTGCCTCACACGCTTCAACGCGCGGCTAAGTGCCACGTGTGCAGCTGGCGGGAAACAAAGTCTTGGAGATGTGTGCCAGATAGGCTTCGGATTTGTGGAATACAGACTCCACTCTCAAACCGCCTGGTGCGACTAGAAGTTCTGACTTTCGAAGCAGTAGTCTGTCCAGGGAGTCCGTCTGACGGTCTGTCCAGTTCTTGACAACACTGGCAAGCCGGTTCTCAAGTATGGACAAACAGACAAACCACGTGCGTTGAACCATTCCAGCAGTAGTCCCTCCCGAAAGAGCGAATAACGCTGCCCCTAACAACCTGCTTGAGGGTTTGTAGCCAAACTTGGTCATCAAATATCAGCTTCGCATGAATTCGGGTTCCAAGAAGGCTCCAAAGCGACATTACTCGAAACAAGCTCTCCATTTGAGATGGAGCTAAGTCACGCCTTCTTGGAAGCAGGATTTGGTGACGAGGACTTTGAAAACGGTGCAGTACGTGCGTCCTAACCTGGGCGAGCAGATTCTGCAGCGGCACCGGCAGGTGGTTCTCGATCGTCAGCATCAGCGGGAAGTCCGACGCCACAAAGGCGTACTCTTTGATGGCGTGGAGCAGCTCCAAAACTGGAGCGGGCTTGCACAGCGTCCTGGGTTAGAGCGGGGTTAGAAGCGGGGTTAGAAGCGGGGTCACAGTTCCTCGGTTATTGGTAAGATGAGGGGCCAGAGGTCAGATCCGAACCACAACTTACCCTTACTCATTCTGCTCTCACTCATGTGAATCTTGAGCAGCGGAATAGAAAGGCGGATCCAAAACTCCCTAGAAATTATCGAGACGAAGAGGGATGGGTCAACCTTGCGGGGCTACTGCGGAAAGGAAAGGTTGCGGATCGAATCCTTGAGTTTTCACTGGCTGCAACCTTTTGTCCCTTCTTTTCAGGGCCGCTTGTTGAGCTAAGTTTTATCAGGTACAAACTAGTGAGGCGAAAGAAGGGAACGCATGTTCGACGAAGATCTGACCAAGAAGCGACACCAAGTGTAGCAAAGAGCAGACGCAGCAAAGTCCCCCCGGGCGCGTCTGGTAAGCTAGCTTTCTGCAATGCTCTTTTCCTCACGTGCTTCATTCTCACGCGTTTCTTCCGCTGCTTTCGCGGTCAAAGCTTGCCGCCGGAGCGCATGCCAAGCGACAAAGACAATGAATCAGAAGCTGAAAACAGGAGACACGCTGATGGAGAACTCTGTGATGATTCAAAAACTCTGACGAATCCACGAAACATGAAAATCGGTGCCTGCGCGTGTAAGATTGATTTCTGAAAGTAATTTCTGGAACGTCTCTTCCAGTCTGAAAAGATGTCGGAAGTGAGAACTTCTTCAAGCGCTCGATTGCTCCAAGAAGGTCCGTGTTAACGGAAAGAGGTTGCAGGCGGTAGTCCTCACATGCCGTGCACCACTTTGATCTGGTCGTCTCCATCCGGCCAGCAGTCAAGCTCGATAACTCTACACCCACGTTTCAAGGCATCGATGATGGGGACGGCACTGCTGTCGCTGTTCAGCTGGTTTCCAGACAGATACGAGTTGTGTCCAGTGTAAATCTGCACAAGAAGCATTTCAAGATATCGTTCAACGACAACACTTTGGACAGTTACTCCCATCAGGAAAAAAAGAAAAGCCTTAAACGACGCGTCTTTGTTTCTTTGGGTAGGAAAGATGCACGGCGTTCAAATGCTTATCACTTTGTTGCCGACAACATCCCCCTTCGGCGGGAGACTGGTCAACTGCATGTTGGAAGGTACGAATGCTTTTTCGTTGTTGAACCGAGGTTGAGCAAGCTTGTCTGTTTGTTGCCGACGAGATCCCACTATATCGAAAAGCTCTTCATGCTGGTAAAGCTTGAACTGGACGAAGGAAAGTCAATTCCGTAGGCTTATCGAATCTTAAGAAGTAGTTGGCTGTCAAGCGATTCAAAAATTACGTCAGTGTTGGTTGAAAAGGTACGGATTGGAGCAGATCAATTGGAACAACAAGTATGCTTTCTCCGAGAAGCGAGTTCTTCAAAAGGGTAGAAGTTGCCAGCGCAGAATCGCCAAAGTCAGTTGCGATTCATGGCTTATGGCCACCTAGCTTCATCCTTGTGGCCCAGGTGTATCAGCAAGGCAAAGAACGGTGCAGGGAAAAGGGCATTTAGCGGGAAACCTGTTCGGGGGTCTGTACCCATGAAGGCAGTATTCTGACAGAAATGAAGAGCCAAAGTTGGCCGGTAGGAACGAATCCCATATATTCAGAGGGGGACTTTCTATTGGGCCACAGCCGGGACAATCAGCGGATAGAGACGTATACCAAATCAACACAGAGAGGTCTTTTTCATGTCATTTTTCCGAAGTCAGTCGTATCAATTGTCAGCATAATGTCAAGTCCTGCTGGCCCAAATCTCTTCGGAGAAGAGTACCCTACGTCTTGGACACACCAGCAAAACGGAGAATCCTTCCGTAACCTCAGATCGACTTACATTCAGTCAAGTTGTGTGCAGAGACAAACCCCTGAAAGAACATGGTCTCATGTTGGTCATTTCAAGTTGAGGTCTGATGCAACGCCAACGAAGTCACATAGAAGGACAACTGACCCACATAGTAATGGGAGAGAGGCAGGCTCATGTCATGGGTGACCTGCACAATAACAAGCGGGGAGTCAGCAGTTCGGCCGGATCAAGCACCTGACCAAAGTTCCGAGTGTGCTTACCAACGCCGCTAATACGGTGATGTTGTATTGCAATTACCGCAGCTGACTCCATTCATCAGGAAGGATTCCACTAGATACTGGACATGGCCCACTCGATGATCAGGCACGACCATCTGAAATTAACACACAGCTATCGCAAGGGTGGTCCTCGGACTCTCTAGGGGACTCTGTCACAACCGAAGCTGGAAGCGGACAGTGATTAGCATTGAAATGAAAAGAATGGGCTGGTTAGTGGATCCAAACCAACTGTGTGCACAGTAGGACACAATGTCCTGCGCACGTCCTGCCGCTGTCAACATCACCCTTTCTTATCTCAGAAATCTTGATCAATCAATGAACTTCCTCGCTGAAAACACAACTTCCTCGCTAAAAACTCGTGATTTCTACGTTGTTTACCGAAGCATGTAGCGTGTTCCTTACATCAGCCATACTCAGAAAGAGTCGGCCTGCTCCTATTGTGTAGCTTAACTGCACCCTGAATGAGACCCTCCTCTCACCTTCCCAACCTCATGGAGAGCATTGACATCGGTGTCTTGTAGGAGTGCCAGAAATTCGTCTAGGTCGATATCAAGAGGGCCCGCTTCGGAGGCGCCAGACGTTCGTCGGTTTGACACTGCTTGCTTGCAACTGGCAATGAGGTGGTGAACTTCTGTTTCAGAAGAAACAACCCCCTGCAGTAAAATTGAACAAAAGCTCGTGTAGACTGGATATCTGCCGGGGTTAGGAGGAAAACAAAAGCTGAGCGGTTTGATTAAAGTCAGTATCATTCATCATAGAATGATCTGCTGACCATGAAAGTCCTTGGGGTGCCAGAACGCCTCAAGAGGACCTTGATTTGAAAATATGACCAAAGGCTCCCTCGTTTATCACTTTCCGGATAAGTACATGCGCTCCAGTCCACATTTTTGTTGTTTTCAAGCTCGATGATCAACTCATCCGCTTGTTCATGTTCAGGGCCAGTATTTTGAGTAAACTGAGGCTCCCCAGAGCTGTTCGAATAATGATTGATGTTGACATTCACCATTTCGTATCCAGAGTCAGCCAGGTCAACCAAACCACACTTTGGGGGCAGGGAAACCCGCTGGACTCAAGGTGTACTCTGGAAGTGGCCTTTTTTATGTATCGTTAAGATTTTAAGGTTGAACATTGGAGGTGGATAAAGGGGTGATCTACTTCTGCTGACAATTTGGGGGGGTATTAAGAGGCAACAAAGGTGCCTGTGAGAAGAAAACCAGCTTTTCTTAGAACAAGACCTGTTGTCTCTGCTTAGCAGTAGGAGGGGAGGCTTTTGAACAAAATGATGGTGCACTCGGTTGCTGAAGTTCCCAGTTAACTTTTCGAGTCTGTCATTTATTCTTCTTCTCTTCAGCACTGGCATTGGGAGGACACTGCCAACTATATCAGGCTATTGCAGAGACTTCTTGAGATACCATTAAGCTCGCTGATTGGATGCGAACCTTGAAACTGACGGCGTTAGTAGAAGGACGATACCTCCACCCGGCAAAGGGAGTGCTTCACGACCACCTTATTCGCAACACAAGGGTACCACTATTGAAACAAGTGCGTGTGGAAGAAAACTATGAAAATCGGACGGTGACCTGGAATCAGCATGAAACCACACCTGTGCCTTTAGGTAAGTCCGCACGACTTCTTCAGTCAGAGTAGCCTTCCCCTGTGACAGCGCCTGAAAGAGTTCACTGACCGCTTTTGGAACCGGTCCCAGCGCCGTAGACCTGTGCTTATTGCCCGGGAGGCAAGCACAATTGCCCATCCTGACAATGCTCCTCACAAGTTAACGCTGAAATGTGAGCCCCTCCAATCACCTCCAAGCAAAAGAAGAAAGCCGGAAAGACCTTCAAAAATGCTGCAGCCCTGCTCACATTGATTCAGCTGGATTCAGTGCCAGTGCCATGGTGCTGGCAGCAGCAGTCGTGAGCTCAGCTGAACGTGGGGTTTTAAGGTTGAACTTTTGGGTTAATCTTGGTTGTTACAGTTATATTCTTGGTCTGCTAAACCCGGTGTGTTCAAGGGGACAGGGGTTTAGGGTTTGGTTCTTGATTCGGTTAGGGAAATCAAGGGATTAAGCTCCGTCATGATCAGGGTTTAGAATTTAGGGTTGGGGGTTCAGGGCTGAAGCTTTAAATTCTAGCCACCTAGGTTTAGGTTGAATTCTGCAGGTTTGGGTTTGGTTTGGTTCAGGGCTGGAGCTCAGAGCTCAGTCATCGAGGGCTCAAGTCTGTCAAGACAGCTCAATCTTGAGACTTGAGTGAGCTGTTCCAAGAGTCAACTGCCAGTGCATGCCAGCCACATCCCAGGATGCCTTGAGATTCAAGAGACAGGAGCTTGAAGTTCTATGGAGAACAATAACTGCAGCCCTCACTTTTTGGGATCAATTTGGTGCCCGTTTGCTTCTCTGATTACCACTTTCTGCAATCCGCTGGAACTTGAGGCCAGATCATCGTAGGGGAGATCAGCAACGCAAATTACGAAGATGGCGGCGGGCGTCCACGCTCTGCATTCCCCTTTCTCAACCGCCCGCATTTCGCATGCGGTGAGGCGCCCTTCTCAGGAATGCAGCTCGCAGCCACAGTGCCCCTGCATTGCCTCAGTCACAAGTCATATCCCTTCCAAAGCGCCAGCTCAACAAGCGGGCTCAACGTCAAAAGCACCCCTCCTCAGAAGCTTGCAGCATTCCCGCGGCTGGTCCTCCACAAAGCTCACTCATGCAGTAACTAGAGGCGAGAGAAAAGCGCACCGGGGAGCAGGGACACGCAGCCCCTGCTGTGCGGCACTGAAAGCGCTTGTGTTTGACTGTGACGGCGTGATCCTGGAGTCAGAAGACCTGCATAGGGAGGCGTACAATGCTGCCTTTAAGGAATTTGATGTGCGGTGCCCAAACGCACCGGACGGCGCCGTGGTTTGGACGCCCGACTTTTATGACATGCTGCAGAACACTGTCGGTGAGCATCACTATCTTCTTTACAGACGGAAGCTTTCCCTCCTCCGCATCAGACTCATTCACTAGGCAGGACCTTGCGTAGAATAGCTGATCTTGGTCCAAATGAATGGTGACTATTCTTCCAAACACATTCGTTTCTTCCGTGCGTGAGGGTTGGGACCATCTTTTATACAGACTGAAGGCTTTCTTTTGTTTGCGTCAGAGTCGCCAGTCATCTGCGATCTTGTGCATCGAAGAGCCTGACTTTAGTCCAAGTAATCGTCGACTTGTCTGCGGTGCTGGGGTGTCATTAGATACATGCTTCAACCCTTTGTGTTGTTGTATTGTTCATACTTTCTGTTGATGACCCATGCACATTCTTCGATATAAGTACTAACCTTTTTATGAAACGCACTGCTGAACCTTTCTGGTCTTGCTGGGGGAATCTTCGAGCCCCAGGATGTGGAAGAGTTCAAAGAGCAACCCCAGGACAGGCAGACCGCAGAGTTACGGAATGACACGAGGGCGACAATAAATCGCAGCACTGCTGTCCAGATTCAACAAGTGGAATCGAACGCTCATCTTGTTGTGGATTATTATACCCAAATCATGATCCTGTCCTGCCAAAATCCGCAAATTCCTGGCAGACTGCAGTCAGAACATCACGTGGGACGGGAGTGCTGCTGGTTGAGGCATCGCATGCATCTGCAACTTGCCTCAGTGTCACATGAGGCCGCGCACCGTGCTGTTTTCCAAACGCACTCCTGGCATGACTGTCTCAAAAGCGTAGTGTCAGTCTCATGCAAATCCTGACCGTCGGATGCATACAAAGAATCTGCGCTGACAATCTGCTTGTTCATTCCAGGGGGCGGCAAGCCCAAGATGCGGTGGTACTTCAGTAAGAATGGCTGGCCCACTTCGACCATTCTGCCGGAAGCCCCCAAGAACGAGGAGGAGCAGGCGAAGCTGGTCGACACGCTGCAAGACTGGAAGTCTGCGAAGTTCCGGGACTTTATTGGGTCAGGGTCCGTGAAGCCAAGACCGGGGATTTTGGAGGTGACTCACAAAACGTTTCTTTCCTATGTATTCGGTTGCTTTGCTCTGTATGTTCCTTCTTAACCTCCAGGATACCCCTCTGTATGTTCCTTCTTGAATTCTAGGATATCCCTGATGTCCTTCGCCCTCTTGCTTTTTCCTGGTGTTTGTTCCTTTTGACTTGACGTGGTCTCTTCCTATCTCTTTTCTTCTCGTCTCCTCTCTTTTGCCTGTCACCTCGATCGTCTAGAGAGAAGGGTGTG
Source organism: Klebsormidium nitens (assembly GCA_000708835.1). NCBI lineage: Eukaryota > Viridiplantae > Streptophyta > Klebsormidiophyceae > Klebsormidiales > Klebsormidiaceae > Klebsormidium > Klebsormidium nitens. Next base: position 111,436 of record DF237156.1, on the reverse strand, counting down.
CGGTCCAGTGCGGTCGCTTGGAATCCTTCATTCTCGAATCGCTACAGGGTTTCCTCATTTGGGTTTAATACTCATCGCCGCATTCATCACCATCAGCCCGATTGAGAAGCGTTCTTCTCTTTTCCAGTCTGAAAGCCCGTTAGACTCGTTTGGTCGCTCTATACCTTCGAAGCTCAGTAGCGCGACTATGTGTGCAAAACGGAAAAGCGCCGTTTCAGATGTGCTCATTGTAAGAAAGCCACCCATCCATAGTTATGTTCCTTGTCATGGCATCTATGTTTGTGCAGCGATTTTGAAAGTATTTGTTCGTAACAGTCCCCACTTATTACTTGCGCTGACTCGCTGACTCGTGTATAAAATTGGTACTCCAGAACGCAATCTGGACGAAGCTCTCAGAAGGATTTACTGAAAAGTATGCGGGCGATTGGCTAAATTGCGACTTTGAAGAAGTAGTCGCTCTTTGCTACGTACCTATCCTACAGTGTCGGAAGAGAAGAGCTCCAGAGAGGAGCCTTTGTTTGTTTACAACCTACTCCTTCTCCGCTTGGTGTGGCGTTCGTTGCGCAATTCAATTCACGAAGATCGCGGTATGCCTTAACATTCACTGTTTGTCCCGCTCCTGAAGAAGAAGTCTGTGCATTTTGCGTCGGCAACTGCACGTGCCATCTATCTCTGATGGATACATACCCTTCTGGTGTCAAGTAACGGACGTTAAGATTGCCGTCTACGCCATCCATAAGACTCTCGAACCTCCTTCGTCAGCATCAACTCCGTTGCTCACGTCACTTGTTCGTTGCCGACGTCAGGTGATGGACGCTGCCCGTGCCACGGGCCTGAAGGTCGCGGTCTGCTCTGCGTCGACAAAGGAGTCGTGCGTCTTCACCCTCTCGAACCTCATCGGGAAGGACCGCTTCGAGTCGCTCGACTGCTTCCTGGCCGGTGATGACGTCAACAAGAAGAAGCCGGACCCGGAGATCTACGTCGAGGCGGTGAAGCGCCTGGGCATCCCCGCCGAGAAGTGCCTGGTCATCGAGGATAGCGCGATCGGGCTCGCCGCTGCGCTGGGGGGCGGTATGTCGTGCGTGATCACGACGACGCCGTCAACGGCGTCGCAGAAGTTTGAGGGGGCGGCGGCAGTGTATGGAGACATGGACGGAGTGACGATCGACGAGCTGATGGCGTTGGTCGATAAAAAAGCCGCAGTAGCGAGCTGATCAGAACAGATTTTCTGAGTTCAAAACAGATTATTGAATTCAGAACAAATTGTTGATTTCAGGCACCGAACATAGTCCCTATGAATCAAAATGTTATGCAGAGCCAATCAGCCTGTTGACTTGCTGCAAATGACCTCATTGCCGCTGATTATCCTACTGAGCGCAGCTGGAATGTAGACATGAATTATGGTTGGTGTCCATCTACCATCCGAACGTATAATCTGAGTCGTTAAAACTTAGCTTCGTCTAATTTTGGTTTCATACGTATCTTCGAACACTGATGTGCCAGCGCTCGAAATGAGCTGAAAGCATGGCGGACTCGATCGACGGCCATGGCTCTCACTGCCACTACCATGGCACATGTCGAATTACACATATATACATAACCCAGTGGGCTCAGTCAACGTACTCTAATCTATAGCCTGCATATATATTCATAATTGTGGTGCATGGCCCAAGCGCTTTGCGAAGCTTTGCAAGGCAGGCTCGCCCATGTTGTCTGGCAAGACAGCTAGCTTCATTAAGTTGCGGTTGGCGGCCACCAGACCAAAGAATTTGAATTGTAGTATAGTATTACACCGACGGTCGCTTGTCAAGGCAGAAAAAATGTCGATTGACATATGTGGCGCGATCTTATTCCGTCACAAGAACGGCCCGACGGCCGCAAGCTCGCTGCAATGACAGACTGTATGGGCGGCGTGCCATGCCCGAACCAATGTTTGCAGAAGACAATTACTGTATATTGGCAGCGCAGCAGCTAGATATGTTTTGCCGGCCAGGATCCAGCGGTTTGACGCAGTAAGCCGCAGCTGATCATTAAGCAGTATACGTCGGTCCGCTTGCCATGTCCTGAAACAGACGATTACGATCAGCACTTATGCAGCCGGTGGCGAACTTACATGCCGGCTGGCAAACGCGTCGATAACCCACATTCGCTAGAAGGCTTGGCGGCAGATGCAACCGTCAAGGAAGACTTGAAGGAGGATCAACAAAGATCGTTTTGGTCAGCAAAGTGGTTTTGATACGAAAGTTTTCTGATCTGACATGTTCGTTGGCCCTCCACTCTGGCGCCCAGCATTACTGCATGTGCTGCAAATAAAAGTGAAAGTGAAAGCACAGCGGAGCAGTCACAGCTCGACCAGGTGAGTGGGGCTTGGCACTCAAATCACAAGGACCTTCTCAGGCTATACATCCGGCGACTACTTCGTCATACGTATGCGGACACTTGTCGCCGCAAAGCAGCTCGAGCAGCGACACGAGATCCTCCTTGAGCTTCTCCTCGTGATCAGCTCCTGCGGACGTGGCCGCCCAGACCGCTGCAGCGCCGCGGTAGTCGCCGAATCGGACGACGGATGCGGACGCCATGTGGCGGACCTCCGTGTGCCACACGGAATCCGTAAAACCGGGTCGGATGATCTCAACCGGTGTTTGGACGCTACTGTAGTGAAGGACGTTACTGTACCGGGTTTCGCGGTCAAGGAGGCTGAAGAGGCCGAGAAGGCGGTAGAGCAGCAGAGCGGAGGAGATCGTCACGCAGAACGGAACGGTCGACGGGTCCTGGCATGGAAGGGGTTGACAAATTGCTCTGCTGAAGGGAGGGGAGTCACGCAGCCTCAATCTGGATTCAAAAACTGTGCAAGCTTAGAGAGGGCGTCAGATTCAAGGACTCGTGCATCTGAGTCCTCAGGGAAAGTTTCATCCGACGGACCAGATTCCATCTCAAATACTGTCCTGAGCGACCGATTTGGCTCTATGGTCACTTTGCTTGTCGCCCAGGGGGGACCAGTCCCCCCGACGCCCTCTGTTTAAAGCATTCCGGAATGAGTTCATCCCTCAACAATTTTGCGCGGTCCTTGCCTGCTTTTTGACAAGACTGCTTCAAAGCTACTTTAAAAGCCAACGACACCAAAGCAGCATTCACAGGTGATTGATTTGAAGCACGAGGATAGCGAAGTCTAGTTCTAACGTTCAGAAGGATCGTCTGTATATTCTACTGAAGCAACGGCTGCTCTTTCAAGAATGAGCTTGACGAGACCGGTACGATAACCCACCGTTTCCGCCTTCAGTCTTTTGTTGGCGGGCGCCGTAAGTTCCTGCCCAAAGTCGGGCAAGATGATTGTTGTCGCTGCCGGACCGAAGCGGACGTCCAAGCGACCGGTACCGTCCTGTGGGGCGCTGCATCCGAGAATACAAAAGTCACCGAGTCGATATCTTAGCATGGCTCGGAGCAGGTGAGAAAGACATGGGTGCGAAGATACGACCGGCCTCTAAATTCAATGGGAAGGGCAAGTGGTTGCAACCCGCTCTGAAAAGTCGACGGAGTCATAATCAGGCAGTCTCTTCAAAACGCAGCCCTCAAGGAAAAGCGATGCATGATGCGAACTCTTGAACCAGCAGGACCCGAGGGTAACAGATTGATGTGCACAGCGGTTGATCGCTTTTGTCTTGCATCTCGAGGATTCACATACATCCGGTTAACGACCTTGCTAGAATGAAGGGAGTGCTGCAATACCAAAAGAAGTTAGGAGTTTTTGCCCACGAAGAGCTCAGCAAGGCTTGCCTGTCTGGCTCTTCGAGAGCCTTCCACTTGTCCCTGACAGCGCGCGCTGCCACTACGTCATCAGGCGTCAGCCGGTCCCTGACAATCTGCGATGGGTCTACCATATACCTACGTGGCTGCAGATGGGAAACCAGATCACATGTCATATGATCTCTAAAAGTTCAAGTGGACTGAACAGCAAAGGATGAGGTTTCAGAATACGTTGGAGTCTCCCGCTTGCACGCGGGCGTCTGAGTAAAGCAATCTCAGAAATAATTCTTTGAGCACTATTGATACGACTACGAGTTTGCGTCTAGCCGCCTTCACAAGCCGCACGTTGTAAGGAGGGTGTTCAAAGCGCTAACGAGAGGAGGAGAGTACGCACAAGTAACCTAACCACAAAACAAGGTATTCCGGCCTTCGAGACGTTCCTTCTGTGGTTCCACTTCAATCGGAACAGCAGCTGATTCCAAACAGCCGCCTCGGAAAATGCAACCACAAACTTTCAGCACAGGTCTAGAAAGATAGATACTACGATGTTGAACCGGAAAGGTCTAGAAAAAGGAGACCCAGTTCTCCAAAAGATGCCTAAATACCTCGAGTGCCGCCGCGGTGCTGTTGTCTAGGACAGCGGGATCGATGGAACCGGCGACCACTCCACAGGGGTGCCGGCACTCGTCCGAAAGGAGCAGCTCCAGAAAAGCGCAGGCGTCTGCCTGGAAACATTCCGGCGCCGGTCCAGGGGTGTCCGTCCAGAAGACCTGAACGGAATCTTTGCACGTTCATCTAAGCTAATCAGTGCATGTGCATCGATGTTTTTGGCTTTGGCATGGAAATGAAGTTGGCAGGAGGGTGCTACGACCTGAACTAATTCCTTGCCGATGTCCATTTGTGTTTTGAACTCTGGCAGGGGGATATCGGAGCCCGACGTGACAGTACAACAACCTGGAAGGCTTAAATAGCTGATTGTGGCGGAACAGTTTAACTTCTTTGAAGAGGAACCCAGAAGTCAATGAGAACCACACTCTCTCTGGCCTTCCGTTTGCGGGTGCTAAAGCAGGTTTTTGGAGATGAGGGGCAGATATCTGTCGCGGTACGAATCAGCGCGGCTGCGCGCGCATGGCAGCTCACCATTGCATGCAGCGCGGCCTTGTGCTCCCATATCTTCAGCCGGAAGCCGGTCGCTTCGTGGGTCAGCAGAAAGTCCCAGAGACACTTGTACCAGTCATAAGTCGGCACATCCAGGGACGGGAAGAGGCACAGCAATCTGTACAGAACGAGAGCGGACGGAATCCGCTCCCCGATGTGCTCGTACCGCTCTCGAGCGGCATCAGGCGTGATCGTGAGGATGTAGGGGTCGGGAAGGGCGTCCTTCTCTTTGAGCTTGACAAAACCGGTGTCGAGCCTTCCAGTAGGATTGAAAGAATAAATCAAAAGAAGGGTTTTTGGATCTTGAAAATCAAGTTGTATGGTCTATCTTCCTCACTTTGCTTCGGAGCTGTCCAGAAATCTGATCTTAGAGATTCTGCAACAGTCGAGAGCTTAAGACCCGATGAAGACTAACAGAAGCTCCAATTGTATCTGCCATGCCCTTCGATCATGGTAATTAGCTGCAAATTAACTGAATCTTTCGCTTGTAATTGAGGCCTGTGCAACTTAAGCGAATCTTATGCTTGTAATTTAGGCCTGAGCAATCAAAGTGCGCAATTGAAGCGCTCAATCGAATTCAACACCTGTTCTGCGCTGGCTGCGAGAGCGTACGGGACCTTGCTCACGCGGAAGCTGCCAATGAAAGAGCCTTCCGGATCAATGGAAAACCTAGAAACCTTGTTTGTCTGCTTCTAAAACGCTGGGAATATGCTCATCATAGGCGGGATCGGATTTATTCGCGAGCTGGTCTCCACGCTATGAGGCGAGGTAAGAAAAGCGCAGACGTTGGCGAGAAGGTACTCACTTGTATATCAGATCGAAGTTGTGCGTCGAATTTGAGCCACGCCATTCGGAGCTCGCAGTCCAGGCGTCTTTGATGAAGCTGGCGTCAGCAGGCACGTGCTCAGGTACCACGTTACAGGTCCCGTCCTTGAGGTCGAGGCTGAGGATGAGGCGTCCTCCTCCAGGGAAGCTCCACGTGGCCGAATCACGGCCGATGGTTTGTGGCTGAACCAGATACTCATCATTCCTTCCTGGAATTTGCAACCATATGCGGGTTGATCGGTTGGTCTCATTATGTCAACACCAAGACGAATTGAAAGCCTTCAAGTTATATGTATGCAGGAGAATCTCTACTTGAAGTCCTCTTGCTGCGGGCAATTGGTATCTAATTGGTGTGAAAGATCATGCAAGGTTCTTGCTTGGTATGGCTGATGTTTTGTTTGATATGCAGCAAGCTCCTATTCGTAGAAACCTTTTAACTCCCGATACTCCACATTATAATCCAAGACGTGAGCTGACGAAAGCAAGCCACGGGGTTTGTTCCGTTGCAGATACGATTGACAGTTCCGTGAACCATGTCAAAGAGAGGACTTCGAAAGGGTGGCGTCGACTTCAGAAACCTGGCGCAGCTTATACAACACAGGATGGCACCTTGTACATGTTGCATATGCAATTCTGCTAACGGTTCAAAAAGATAGATTTCAACTTCTGCGACGAAGTAGAATTTGTAGAGAAACCAACATTGCTGGCTTACGTTCAGGATTCGAAAGATTCAGAATAATGATCTTACTAGTCTCATCAGACGCGACGAAATTGAACCACACTCTCGGTAAAATTACGGCTCAACTCAGAGTCCTCTTGCCTTTACACGCGTGCTTGAAACGGGTACTGAAGTCGAACCCTGACCTGGCATGCAGCCTTGCGCGCACGTCCAGTGTCTGAAGGTGCCTCTCTAGAAAGAGGAGCTCCTGCTTCTTGTCATCAGAGTCTGCAGTACCATCTTCACCTGACTTTCTCTTCTGAATCTCCGAAGAGAGCTCGTGCCATTTGGCACCGAGAAGTCCGGCCATCACTAGCGTTCCGTTCTGCAAATCGGGACGGCAAGCGTTCTCGGAAGCAGGTAATTCTGTTGAGCATCAGCATGACGTCAGCAGACGTCAAGTCCCTGGCGAATCCTGTTGCTCAGCTTTTTTTATGACTTAGCAAGCCTATGACGAAAGCAAAGGCCATCAAAGCCTACTTGGGATTTTGGAGTGTAGCTTGACACAACTTAAGGCTAAGGTTTGCGTCAGGTGAGATACTGAGCATCCCGACATTCTTGAGTGCTGTTGTTTGTTGTATCACAAGGATAAAAGATGCCATCAAAACGTGCAATGTTCCTTTGGTACGTTTCTTTGGACTGGATGTCTGCAATAATAAGTAGCAGCAAAATTGCTTTCTATTCATTTTGGATCAGTAAAGCCGCACTAGGACATCAATGATTCAAGCACTCATTTCAGTCTTTGATTGGACTCAAGTAGTAGGGGCCCGAGGATGGCATTGCACAGAAGACGAGAACTTGATCCGACCTTGAACAAGCCAAAGCTGTAAGAAGCGAATCATAACAGTCACCGTTCTTCTGATCTACCTATCTGGAACAAAGGACTTTAGATCTTACTGCAGACGGTCTTCGGAAAGATTCTTTTAGGTGTCTCTTCAGTCTCTCCAAACTTACCAGCTCTGAATGCTTCCGGCAGCTTCCAGCAATTTGCTGAGCCGACTGGGTCAATGGAGTGTCTGGACACGCGGCGCCTAGCTCCTGGAGTCCGTGAATGCAGCTCGCTGCTTATATATGTGCGCTGCGCTATTCTTACTGGATAGCAAAGCAACATGGAATATTGGAGATACCGCGCCGCCGGCCGGAGGCGCACCAGGGTTTTGACGGCTGAGAGGATTTGCGGACGGCCAAATTTGCGGACGCGCTTGGGACCGCTCAGGCTCATCTTCCGTTCAATGGTGTAATAGTCCTGTAAACGTCCAAATTTCTGATGATGGCTAGTGCGTGACCGCCAGACTGCAATATGATGGGTGCACACGAATTGAATGAGATGCAAATTGTCAGGCAAGTGCGGGCCTGGACTGCATGTGCAACGTTACAAAGCAACAGAAGCAAAGAGGCAGACACTTTAGTTAGGCCGCGTCGAAGCGGCAGGCTCGCTCAAAATCCTCTAGCTCAGAAGATGAAAAGGGACAACCCAGGCTGTAAATCACAAAGAGACGCGGAAGACGACACAATCGTCCTTCGTCCGTTCCGAGCGCCACCTGCCATTTCGCCGTGTTCTTTAAAGAGGCGACCGCAGACGTCGGTGTTTGCGCTGCCCGTCACCTCACCGTAGCGAGCAGAAATGGGTGCCGTACTGACGGCCGGTTTCAACTTGAAGTCGAGCCGAGAGACGCCTATCTCGAACCACCCGACTGAGAACCAAGTATGATAGCAGGTTGACCACCGGAGGTGTGGCAGTGGCTGGCTAGGAGGAAAATCATGGTGACACACAATGCGAAGAAGCCCGCCCGGGCCAAACCGAAGGCGATTGCAGGCGAGCGAAAAATATTTCTCGGCCGACTGCGACGTGAGCGCGACAGGGCAGTGGTTACGGACCGCCGACGCGAGATACGAAGACCCGGCGGCCCTCTCGGTTCTGATAGTTCTTGGTTCACTCACGGGAAAGCTCCATAAGGAACGGGATCAGGAAAAGGACCTCCTGCCACCAAAAACCAGTTACTCCTACTTTTTGACGGTTGTTTGCGTTGAGCTGGATCGCACTATTGGTACTTATAATACCGAGTCCGGTCACATTCATTTGCGTACTAACATGTACAGACTGGCGCCTGCGTGATAGGCTCGGCGGGGCGTGACGTTATGCCATTTGCGGGCCGGGCCGCTGCATGAAAACCGTGGCAGTCATTTGTCATGCGCAGGGAGGCACCAGTCCACACCGTAGAACTCAAGAGTCCAATCCACACATAGATTTCAAGAGTCTTGAATATTGTCAGACTCGACCTGCTTCTGGTTCCTGTTGGGAACTATCAGAGGGGACGAATGCACGGGGCCCGCAATACCGCAAGGGGCCTCTCAAGCTACACACCCGGCGACCACTTTGTCGTACGTATGCGGGGACTTTTCGCCGCACAGCAGCTCGAGCAACGACTCAAGATCCCCCTTGAGCTTGTCCATGTCAGCTCCTTCGGACGCTTTCGCCCAGACGCTTGCCGCGCCGCGGTAGTCGCCAAACCGGACGACGGTTCCGGACGCCACGTGGGCAATCTCCGTGTACCAGACGGAGTCAGGGACTTCGGGTCGAAGAATCTCAACCGGAGTCTGGACGCTTTCGTAAGATCCATTGGAGAGGCGCGTTTCGCGGTCGAGGAGGCTGAAGAGGGCGAGAAGACGGTAGAGCAGCAGCGCCGAGGAGATCGTCACGCAGAAGGGAACGGTCGACGGATCCTGGGCAGAAGTTTCCTCAAGATTTTCTTCCAGAACAAATCAAGAGAAGAACGTGATCCTACACTGGGCTCATACATCTCTGCAACACCCTTCAAACGACAGTGCTTGCCGTCCTGCGAGATACCGATGATGAAGAGCATTGAGCGAAACGACGACTGATCATGAAGCGCAAAAGCAGCCAAGGCTTGAGAATAAACTGTTTTGTCAGGAACCGTTGATGTTGCTGTAGCACTGGTGGAGCTTAAGAAAGTTGGAACGTGGGGACCGTTACACCTTCTCACCACTTCCGCCTTCAGCTTCTTGTTTCTGGGCGCCGCAGATTCCGGCTCCAAGTCGCCTAAGATGATTGATTTGGTAGCGAAACGGAAGCGGACCTCCAAGCGACCGGAACCGTCTTGTGGGGCGCTGCATCAGAAATTGAAGGAGGTATTGGTGCGATACCAGATTGTGGCGAGCAGGTGAGGAAAGACGTGACGCAAAGGTGCCTTTCTAGAACGCAAGAAGCGACTCGTTAAGAAGCTCCTCGAGCACCCTCGTTAGAATCAAACCCCCGGCAGCTGAGGAAGAAAAGAGCATTACTGCCTTCAACCTTCGAAAAGGCGCCACAATTTGACTTAGGGACCAAAGTACACCACAGCACTCGGTCGCTTTTCCAGACCATTCCAAACTTTTTCCCCCATCTTTCACTTCGTGACTCATCTTGCAGGAAAAGAAACTTTGCCGTCGCACGAAATTAATGCGGAAAGCAATTCGCCATAGTAAGCTCAGGAGCGCTTGCCTGTCCGGTTCTTCGAGGGCTTTCCACTTATCTCTGACCGCGCGCGCCGCCGATTCGTCCTCGGGCGTCAGCCGATCCCTGTGGGTTTGCGGTAGGTCCACCATATATCTTCGCTGCTGCAGATACAAAACTACAACAAACATCCTGTGATTGTCAAGCGTACATACACTCTGTTGAGTGATTCGATTGAGTTTGGAAGACGGGGACGCGGAAAGAGGTGGGGCGAACATGCGTGCGCATGGAGAAGACTTGAAGCGAATAAGTGGCAGCCCTAGAACTTACTGTTCAAGAGCGCGCCGTCCTAACTTGCTTGGCTGCTTTTCGATTTGCGACGGTAGCTGCTCATTGGCTGCTCAGCGTCGCACCCTTCTCCAGCCTACGTGTTTCCGAAAGCCAACTCGTCATAATGACGAGGGGCGACAAATAGGCCACCACTTAAACTTTGAAAGAAGAAAGCATTGGAATGACCCTGAGCAGTGTGACGTATTCCAGCGTTTGGGACGTTCCTTCCGCGGGAGACGCAATATGAAGCAAAATCAAGAAGTAAAAAACATCAAGAGAGAAAATTCAAAGGCAGTGCAATATCGGTAAATTTAGGTCACCTTTTGTGCCGCTGCGCTGCAGGTGTCCAGAAGAGCAGGATCAATGGAACCCGCGACCACTCCACAGGGATGCCGGCACTCGTCCGAAAGGAGCAGCTCCAGAAACGCGCACGCGTCAGCCTGGAAACATTCCGGCCCCGGACCAGGGCTTTCAAGGCTGCCCGTCCAGTAGATCTGAACGGAACCGGAATTTTGGGTTAGTGCATGTTAACTTGATAAACGTGCGATGGCAGGAGAATGAAGCTCGGCAGGGTTAGAACGGCTGAGATTGCTTTGCAGTGTTGGCAGAGAACTGAACGACGAGGCGCGCATAGTCTTTGTTCTTTGAAGTATACCGAGTCGATTTTTCTGAGACATGCGAGGATGAGAGCTGCGCCATTGTTCTGTATATCATTCAAATGGCGAGTGAAGGTTCGCCACACAAATCTGTTTCAAGGCACTACTCTGCTACCCAAGCGGAACGAGCTTGCGAGGTGCACAATGTTCACTGAAAGTGGGCCACAACCTCTTTGCCCTTCTGTTCGGCCTGGCCAAGACCCCGTTTCATTTTTTTGTGAGCACTTATTGTCTGAGGACCTCAGACCAAGAATTAAAGCGGGACGATAGCATAGGAGTTCACCCTGGCTTGCAAACCGGCCTTGTGTTCCCATATCTGTAGCAAGAATCCGGTCGCTTTGTGTTTCAATGAGAAGTCCCAGAGACACTTGTACCAATCGACCGTCGGCACATCCAGGGTTGGAAAGAGGCACATCATGCGGTACAAAACGAGAGCCGACGGGATCCGTTTCGCAATATGGTCACACCGCTCTTTAGCGGACCAAGGGGTGATCGTGTCTATGTAGCGGTCCGGAAAAGCGTCCTTTTCTTGAAGCTTGATGAGTCCGGCACCTGTCCAGCCTGCAGTCAGAAGTAAAAGGGTTAGGGTGTAACGTTCTATTGTGCTCATCGTAAATTATTTTCGGCAGGGACTCTACTTTGTTATACTTTACGATGTGGGGAGGGACAGCTCTTAAGCGTAGGCTGACGGTTAAGAAAAGGACGATTGAACGTTCTGGACTCGTTCTGGAATACAGAAACTGTTGAACAACTGATCGAAAGAATGATAGTAGCTCAGATCACATTGCCATCACTTATGTGATGCCACTGAAAAGCTCTGGGAATCATTGTGGCGATGAAGTCTCTATGCTGCTCCTACTGTTGGACAACATTTGCAAGTTGATCCGAACGCTGCGAAGCTCGGAGGCCCAACAAGGGACCTCACTTCAAGTAGGGACGGAAGCGAGAAAAGGTATTCACTTGTATATCAGGTCAAAATGGTGCGTCCAATCTGAGGAATGCTCCTCTGTACTCGCGATCCAGGCGTGTTTAATGCAGCTGACGGCAACTGCCACGTGCTCAGGAACCGCGTTACAGGTCCCGTCCTTGACGTCTATGCTGAGCACGAGGCGGCCGTTTCCCAAGAAGCGCCACGTGTCATCTTCGCAGATGACACGTGGCTGAACCAGGTATTCACTTTTGCCCGAACCTTGCAAAACACATGCCGATGGGTTTGTCAGATTAACGTCTGAAATTTGAAGCCATCAGTATCAGAGAGGTCGAGTCGTCATAACGTCGATCCTATCTTGGCGAGCAGATATACCTGATCAGTATCAAATCAAGGCAAAGCTGAATCGGAAGGAGAAGGATGATGATTGTTGTCTGCCTGCGTCCGCTTTGCAGCAAAATTCTTCCCATTAATCTTGCTTTTACCTACTTCACAAGTCTGCACCCCCGAAAAACAGCAACTTTAAGATGCCAGAAAGAGGGTCAGAGGGTGTCAGACAGGAGTAAATGATCGTTAATTATTCCCAAGGTTGTAAAAGCACGTAACTCTTTTCAGATGAATGAAAGGAGAAAAGCCAATCGTACGTGCTTCTTGGGCGTCAACCTGTGTCAAAAGATAAAGTAGTGTCATATCGATCGACAAGTGATCAGAAGTGGTCGACTTGTCAACGGGCCATTTGGAGCTAGTAGGTCTCGTTAGGCAATGGGGGCCCAATGTGATGCTCCGCTCTGGACGGAACAGAAGACGTGAGAAAATAGCGGCGATGTGGGTTCAAGTTGTTTCGACGAAGGTGCAGATCAACGATGTCAAAGAGGAGACCCAAACGGATGAGGCACTTCCCAAGGTCCGCGGCATCAACTTCCGAGATCTTGTGCCGTTGGACAAATAGGGTTTCCACCTACCGGAACATTTCTTTTCTTTTGATCTGTGCTTTTGGTTGAACCACTCCTAAGAGGAACGTCGCGATGCCTGCATGGCATCATTGCCCAGAGCAGGGCCCGTTGTGATTTGCTGAGCCTTCTCTCACCTTTGCGCCCGTGCTTGTAACGTGTATCAAAGTCGATCCCTGATCTGGCGTGCAGCCTTGCGCGCACGTCCAGTATTTTAAGGTGCCTCATTAAAAAGGAGAGCTCCTTCTTCTTATCATCCGATTCGGCAGATCCACCTTCACCGGACCTTCTCTTTTCAAGCTCTGACGAGAGTTCGTGCCATTTGGCACCCAGAAGTCCGGCCATGATTCTCGTTCCGTTCTGCAAATCAGGAAGGTAAGCGGTTTCAGAAGCAGATTCCGCTAAGCATCAGCATGATGTCAGCAATTGTGTATTCCTTGCCGACCGATCCCCCTGCTTGCGATTGATCGTTCACCAAAGCAAGCTAAACTTTGGAATGAAGTAGAGGCGATCCAAGCCTGCTTGAGGCTAATGGAGTTGCAGCTTGACGCAACTGCTGTTAAGGCTGTATTCTGCGTCCGCTTATGGAGATTCCAAACGTTTGAACGTTTGAGTCATTTGTATCGTCGTCAATACCCCCCGCCAGAAAAGAACACTGACTTAGGGAGCCGGTCGATGTAAGCTCCACTTGTTTTGGTGGGCCACTGGTTGGTGGGTGACTGAGACGTCTGTAGTAACTGCTGTCAACAAATCCGCTTGCTATCCTTGTTGAATCAGTGCCGCAAGACTGTCCGCGTTATCTGAAGTACTATGCACTTAGCCGGTGATATTCTGGATTTATGGGCAAGCCTGAACGTTGAAGACAGTCGGGAACCTGAACAAACAAAGTTGAGGAGCCAAGGAAACCAGCTTCCGCTCAAATGCTAGAACGGTTTCTAAGTCGACACCTCATGTTATACCTGAGAAGTGCAGGTGTCTTTTCAGGTTTCTGGGCAATCGAGTCAGATCCGGCGCAAGAACAAAACCACTGTTTGACCAGTTGTTGAGTTGTCCATGATTGCCTTGTAATATTATCAATCGTTTCCAGCTTCTCTCAGTATCCGCAAACTCACCTATCAAAGCTCAGAATCTTTCCAGCTCCGATCCTCCGAGTACCAGTACTGGGCCCAGTGGAGTACCTCCTCAGTCTCCTAAGGAAGTACTCGAAGGGTACTCAGGGCCCAGAATAACTGGAACTCTGGGGCTGGCCGGTTAGGCGGCGCCTTCTGGCTCTGCTTTGGCTCGCTGCTTTTGTGCGTCTCTGCTATCTGTGCTATGCAGAAGCGCTGTAAGATCATCGGCGGCATATGATGCGCCATTCATGCGCACGGGGCCGCGGAGGCGCACTGATTGTTTCAGAGTAGCCAGGGTTTAGGCTTTCCAGGGTTTGCGGACGGCCAAATTTGCGGACGTTGATCGGTGCAGACTGCCACCATACCTACTAAAGTTTCGGACTCTGGCACGGGCCAGTAGCCTTCCATCGTCCCAAACAGTCAACGGCTGGAAGTTGCCCGCAATGTACGGGCTATCAATGGTTGACGTACATCGTTTGGTTGAGAGTTTCAAAATTGAAGTCCACGGGGTCAGCTTTCTAAAACACCGACATGAGGAACAGGAACACTCCAAACAACACTGTCAACAGGAACAGGCGTTGAGGAGACCGTCCTACCATCAGAGAAGGGTCTCCCTGCATCACAGGAAAGGCTGCTACAAAGTCAAAGTTTGCTCCAAGTTTGGAAGAGCAAGGCACGGACAGCGTGGGAACTGGAGTGTTTCCTACGCTGTTTCGCAAAGGGGGTACTGCGGTTTTTTGTGGTTTGACTTTCTTTGGCATAGCTTGAAGCAGAGAAGTGATCGCTGGGTGAAGGAGGAGAGACCAGTGCACAAGGTCAATCTAGGATACTGGTTTACCCGATAGACGCCACAAACCGATAGCCTGTGCGTGGCAGGGGATGTATTTGAGAGTGAGAGAAGAAACTAATGGTGTAAAGAGAAGGAGCAGAAAAGCCTTGAGACTGGTTAGTGGTCCTATCTAAGCACTGCTTTGACCAAACCACCGATCGTCTATAAGTGGGTCCCTTCCTATCGACACGAGTGAACCTTATTGCTGCCCTTTAAAAGAACCCATCAAACCAAAGGTTAGGGTTGAATCAGCCTGAGGCTTAGCGACGACAGAGCAACCTATTGCGGCATGTGGGCTCCTCTGAACTAAGATTTCTCACACACGAGGTGTTAAACATCTGAAAGATCTCATAGCTGGGCAGTCAACGGCGTTCACAGAGGGAGGGAGGGGTCGCTTCACACAATGGTAAGTTCCTAAAACGAATGAACTATCAAACAACTCGTTGGTGTGCGGGTGGTGTGCTCGCTTGCATCTGTAATCGCACACCTTCGATTGTGCTATTGCTAGTTCAGCCTTTCCCCTTCATATTCAGTGCTTTTTGCTGAATGGTGCTTGGGTTTGGTTTCAAAGGGCCGTTTTGCTTTCGGGGGTTGCTTGACCCTTTCAAAAGTGCAATACATGACTCACAGTTTTGTGGACATTTTCCTGCTAATGTAAGAGGGCAAGACTGGAGCCCAGTTTTTCTTTTCTTTTTCATCCTTTTCTCTCTACTTATGGGAACTCCCTTTCAAAACTGACAATCCATTTTGGAAAGATGGGCAAGCTTTATGCTAGGTCTCAGCTGGATTCTTGTTGAACCTTCTGCAGAAAAAGCGCCGGAGAATGAACCACCTTCATGCTTGTTAAGCATTCAATGCATGGAGCATCTATTTTCCAGACAGCACAAGTCAGATATACAGCATCACAGCTCGCAAAAATTCTTTGCATCTTTTGTTGTCTCGCTCCGTCCATCTAACCGGTGAATCTGAAGTAGATATTGCCCGCTCTCTAAACTTTGGGTTGTGCTCCTAAGGACGCGATATAGAGAGGAGCTAACAGCACGTAAGTCAATCTGCCCCGCATTTGCTTGGTCTGCATGCAGTCTGTCAGTACGGTGGTTCAACTCGCTTTTGCCCACTTATCATGGTTCTGGGTCAGTGAGATTCTGGTAAAAGCGTCTCCGTATTGCTGCCGCATAAGTTGAGGCCCAATGCTGTGCCATGAGTGTATTCCTTGTATCATAGCTCACCGTTTCTGGTGAAGAGAGCACAGCTCGTGCCCACTTGTGCATGGAGTCCAGCTGTGTTGGTTGATATGTCGCAACAAAATAAAAAAGGGTTTTGTCTAAAAGCAGCAACTCCGGTCACTGCTCAAAGTGAGCGTGGTCAATTGCTGTCCAAACGGACGAATGCTTTTGCAACAAAGCGCTTGCAAGATCAATGGGCTGCTCTGTTGCTTGCCATTGCCCTTTCAGAAAAACACCATGTCTTCTCCTCTACATTGTTGAGATACTTTTGGCGTGAGAGCGTCAGCCACTTCTCACAACAGCACTCACTTGGTGATCTCCATTCACGCCGTATAAAAGCGCCCTGAAAGGATGCGTTTCACTGCTCAATGTGCCCCGCGAGAGAGAGCTCGTGCTGACGTGGGCAGGCAACCGTTCGCCTGACAAGGCGTTTGTCCTTATTCGCCTTCGTCGCACGAGAAAACGCATCTCTCGGAAAGGTCCTGACGGCGAGCAAATCTGGGCTTGATAAGATCATCTCTGCAGCTTCTTATCTTTGGGCAATGAATAATTTCGCGGCCTGGTGCTCCCAAGCCAGTGCAATTGTTGCCAATGACAAGCCCTGTGTGCAGTCATGACTCGTGTCTTGCCCCAGGTACAGTGGGAGTAAGATTCTTCTGCAAGCTGCAGTTGCCCCAAAGCCCACTTCGTGGAACATCAGCCCCTTTCTGAAGGCCCAAAGCTTACGAAGATTGCTTGTTTCCTTGAGTATTGGGTAGCATCACTTCTTTTGTTCCTCAATCTTTACCCCCTTTTTCCGTGAACTGTTGTGCCGGTGGTTCAAGTGAGCAGTTGCACTTTACCAAGCAACCAGCCGCGTCCTCTTTGGACATGGATGTTGCGACCCTGTGCCAACCCTTTTTACGTAAATTCAGCGGATGTGTCTCTATGCTCTTTTATATGCTGGAATGATCGTGTTACTTTGGTTGTGGTGGCTCTTCTCTTCCCATATTTGGGGTCCCTTTTGCAATCCTGCATATTGGATTGTTGACCGCAGCGACGAGGTCTCTCCTTGTCTTGTGGTGGGCTCAGTTGCAGGATTTGAAACTCTTTCTATTCTGAATCTGTCCTGTAGTATCTGCAGGCTGCTAGTGAGAACCTTTCTACTGAGTTGTTGCGAGATTCTTGCCTGCTTCTACAGCAGCGCTTCCGATCCTGGCGTTACCCCACCATTCCGCAGGCTGCGGATGTGAAACTTTTGTTGAAGTGTTTGATGACTGTTTTGCAGGCTGAAAATGAAGAACTGTCCTTTGGGTATCAAATGGTCTTCCCGCTAATTGGAGAAAGCCCTTTTGGTAATGTTAGCCCTCCACTTGCTGCAGGCTGGAAATTCCGAGCTTTCGGTTGGGATGAACCAATCTCTGAACTACTTCAACAAAGAGCCCCTCTCTAAATTGGTTTCGCCCCCATTATGCTGCAGGGAGCAAACGAGAACCTGTCCCCCAAAGTGATGCGGGAGCTGGCAAAAGAGATCAAGTCGCTGGACGCAGAGCCCCCGGAAGGGATTCGGATCATCGTGAATGAGGACAACTTTGCTAACGTCCAGGCAGAAATCGATGGGCCAGGTAGGGACTTCTGCTTCTTGCGTTCTCAACATGCCTCGCAATTTCAGTTGAGTACTTAGAGTGCTACAGCAGACATTCAGGATGAATGATTGAGCGAGGTGGAGAAGCGAGTCTTTTACCGGTGAGTTTCATGACGGTCACGGGCAGACTCTTGGCATGAGCTGCTGATATGAGAAGCGAAAAATTTTCAGCACGTACTGTTCGCTCTCTTAACCAACACTTTCGTTGATGGGCGTTTCACAAAGATAAGAATAGAGGGATCCCTCTTTTCTCCCTCGAAATGCAACAAGAATGACCCCGGCACCGCTTGTATTTCGGCAAGGCTGTACGGGGCAACGAAAAGGGGAAACCCCTGATGGGCCGGAATGCTGACGTCACTGCCATTTTCTCCTTGTCCAGCTGGCACGCCGTACGAGGGCGGCGTGTTCCGGATGAAGCTGGTCCTGAGCTCCGACTTCCCCCAGGTTCCCCCCAAGGGCTACTTCCTCACGAAAATCTTCCACCCCAACATTGCAAAGAGCGGCGAGATCTGCGTCAACACGCTCAAAAAGGTATAGAAACAGTCCTCTACATTCTACAGATCCGTTGTTATTGGCATAAAGGCAGTAACGGTTGATCGGCTTGCATCCTTGTGCATCAACATGTTTGACAGCTTACGCTGAACACTTGTGGTCGGTCACAGTCACTGGTGGCCAATCAACCGTCTTGGATAGCTGGACTTGTTACAGTACAGTGATAAGAACATTGCACTGTAGTCTTTTGGTGCCTCAGGAATATGTCAATCTCATTCAGGAAAGAGAGAGGGATTTGGGCTGTCCAGTGCAATTTCAAAGTCTGCCCCTGATTCTTGGTCCGCAGGCGATCCCGCATGTTGCTTTCGGAGTGGGAAAGCTCCATAGGTTTTCTTCGAGGTAGATCCCCCAGGAACTGTGAACCTTCGCTCGTCCCTCCATCCTTCCTTCTTTTAGCAACAGAACACCTTTTAGCAAGAGAAGTTTATGTCAGTCTTTTCTGAAGTCACTCCAGCCGTTTGTCTCGAGGATTGGAAGCCTCGTCGAAAATATGTAAAGCAGTCGATTTTCACTTACCCACTTTTCGTAACCCACTTTCCTCCAGGACTGGAAGCCCACTCTCGGCATCCGACACGTCCTGCTCGTGATCCGCTGCCTCCTCATCGAGCCGTTCCCGGAATCCGCTCTGAACGAGGAGGCCGGAAAGATGCTGATGGAGGATTACGAGGGCTACTCGCGGCACGCGCAATTGCTGACCAGCATCCACGCACTCAAGCCGAGGGCGGGGCCAACGAAATCCGCCACGGAGGGGGGCAAGGACGGGCAGGCGACGACCCCCCTGTCGACGGATACGGCGAACACGGACGCGGGCGCGCCGGCGGAGGGGGTCGCTCATGGTGAGCGCTTCAGTCTGGTCTTGCCCCCGCTCTGAGTTGTTCACATTTCGTCATGTCTGCCCCCCTGTTTCGGCAATTCTTGTGCGTCCTTTCTGCCCTACTTTTTGAAGTAGTTCTGGCCGCCCGTTGTTCCTGTTTCTGCTCCTTTTCCTTGTTTCTGCGCTCACAATACTGTTCCTGCCCTGCTGTTCTCGTTATCACCTGAGTCCCTGTGGATTGTGCCCACTGTTCGTAGTGTTTGCCCCACCTTACCGGGTCCCGCTCTTCTCTTATTTCTGGCCCGCTCTGGTGCCCCTCTGGGAACGGTTTGATATTACTCAAATTGCTCAATGGTTAGTCTCGAAGCTTTACTGCTGATGTCCCACTGATTCGCTCGTCCCTTGCTTTTGGATTTTCGGACGTTATGTTCCCAGATGCAAGCTTTTCTGCTCGGACCATCCAAACGTACGTTAGAGCTTTCCTTGAGTGACTGGCTGTGTTCGGATTCAGTCTGTTTCGACTTCTGCAAACTGGAACACTGATGGTGCTCCGGCGAAGTGTCAGGTCTCAAGCCCAAGCTAAATTCTGGTATTTCTGTTGCTTGTCAGGTGCACCCACGGCTGCGGATCCGAACACAGTTCTCTCGTCTCCCTCAGCCAAGAAGCCAAAAGGCGAGACGGTCACGAAACTAGCGGACAAGAAAAAGGTTGTGGATAGGAAAAGGGCATTAAAGCGGCTGTGAGCGCCGCGTGTTTGAAAGGGCTTCGTTCTGAGTGTGTACAGAATACAGGTCGCTGGCGTCCGGGATTTTTACTAGAGTTTTGCATAACATTCTTTTGATACTAAACGCATCACGAAATGGTAGGTCATAGATACTTGCACGGAGTCGGTAAAACACTGAGGGGTCGTGTATCAGCGTATGCAAGGGACTAGGCTCGTCAAATCCATTCTGCAAAAATGTACGGTGAGGTCCGTTTCATTCGTTGACAAACTTGAGGAGCGCACTCGCCTTGGATTCAAAGCCTAGAATCATCTTTCAAGCATGTCACGACAGTCATGCTGTGATGCATTGCCACAGGATTGCGTCTGGTTAGGGTCACTGTCAAGAGAGGATGCGGGGTCGCACTTTACCGAGTGCGCATGACTCTGCCGCTGGCACGTGCACGCCACATGATCGAGTCGAATCGCGATCCGCTGCAGCTAGGTCGGTCAGCGCGCAGCTAGCAAACCTCAGTGCTATCATTAACTGGATGGCATGCATGACTCGTCGATCTGACTCCACACATGTGCTTTCGGACGGTAACAACATGGCCAGGCGGCCGCTGAGGAGCATGCAATTCGTGATGGCCGGGAGGACCGTACATGCAGCGCCGCTGCACTTAAACGTACTTACTGTCTATAAGCCCTGATCGGATTTGCATGTTCTGTATTCGTGCATGTGCATCCGACTTTACGCGCAATGCGGAGGGCCGGTAGGTATATCGCCTATAGTAGTAGCCAGCTTTTGAGTAATTGACTCAGCGCCGGTATACCACAGTACACGGTTGATTTGAAAGCCAGCAAAGGATTTGTATATGCTCAGAAATAACAAATCGTAATGGCAAAACTTTCCAAGTTTTATAACGTACACCTCTCGGTCTTAATTACCGAACACCTGACAACTGGTACGGTCTCTTAGCGGCAAAAATTAAGCTGGCTGCATCGACTTTGTCTGACGAGCCATGTCACACAACACTAAACTCAAGAGCCGCCGAACAATTCCAGCGCCTGGCAACGTACTCCCCAAAATCGCTCCCCTTTAAGGAAAGAAGCGCCGGTATCCGCGCCAACCAGCATGGTTATCCATCTCACAGTGACGTCAGCAGTCACACGGTTGCCAGCAAGTTGGCGGCGCCCGGCCGCGGAAAAAGCGGACTTGGCCGACGGAGACACGGCTTTGTCCCAGGTAATTCTCAGAATCGCACTGGCTAAAACTACAAACTTATCTAGCATTTTTGCGTCACATCGTGACGTCAGCATTCACACGGTTGCCAGCAGGCTGGCGGCCCCCGCGGCGAAGGCGGACTTGGCGGAAGGAGACACGGCTTTGGGTCCCAGGTAATTCTCAAAAAGGGCGGCAACCACCGGGGGAGACTCCACGGAACCGAGGGGCGCGGCGGGGGGCTCAAGCTTGGAAGCGTCCTCAACCAAACCGACCTAGATAAAAAACAAGAACGTTCCAGTATTAGATTGAACTTGTGTTGTTCGACCATGTTTTTCTGGGTTAGGAGACTGAACGAAGCGCTAACTAGGTTTGAAGGGGGCTCCAGCTTGGAAGCGTCGTCAGTCAAGCCGACCTCAATCGAGGAGAGAGAAAATTTTCCTTAACCATTCCTTGGGTTTCTTGAAAGATCGTAATTCAACCACCTTTCTGGGGTTCCAAAAAGATGATACCTAAGCGAGCGCTCATAGGGTCTTAACGGGGTTGAGCTTGGACGCGTCGTCAACCAAGCCGACCTAGAACGAGGAGAAGAACTTTCCGTTCTCGAAATTGCTTGGTGAGTTGTATTCTGCAAAAGACGTCATTATAATCTTCTGGTAAAGAAACCTAGACTATCGCACACCAGCAGATTCAGGGGCTCCAGCTTAGAAGCGTCATCAATCAAAAGAGTCCAGCTTGGAAGCGGATCCTGAGCCGTACCGACCTGGTGGACTGAGATCCCGAACGTCATCTTTGACGTCGAAAACAACCAGAGGCAACTTAAAACGAAGGGCACTTTAGCGAGTTTTGGTCCTGATAAGCCTTTCAAAGAAGCATTTTTACTAGCTTCGAAGCGTCGGTAACCATACACATTGGCAAGCCTACCGTTAGAGTCCCCATGTTCCACTGGTGAGACCAGGTACGCGCTTGCAACTAGATGTTCGCGCTTTCGTCACGGTAGGTCTGAGAAAGCGAGACAGACTTGCAAGGAGACTCATGGAAGGAAAGCAACGGACACATCTCTTTCTTGAGCTTACGTCGCTGAATGCAAAACCTCTGAATTCGTACAAACTGATGGAAAGCGGTTCTCGAGCGTCTGCGAGGGCGACCCACCTCCAGCACGCCCGGGGTCCTAGTCGCCATGAAGATGCCCGCGCCGCTTTTCATCGTCTTGCCCTTAAACAGGGCGTTCAGCTTATCCAAGTCGGCGCCGCTTCCCCCGTGCGCCAATACCCCGGGCTTCAGAGTCTCCTGCAGGTTCTTGCCGAAGTCTTCCCCGGTCGCGTCGCGCTGAAGAATCATCTCGAGTTGCTTGCTGAAGTTGCCTGCGTTGGAGGAACAGAGAGTAAAAAACGCGTGCCCAAGAATTGAATATGCTGTTAAGAACGGGAGACTTTTGAAGCTTCTTGCCGAAGTCCTCGCCGGTCGCGTCGCGCTGGAGAATCATCTCGAACTGCTTGCTGAAGTTGCCTGCATGTCAGCAAAAGAAACTTGAATGATGCGCTGTTGGTAAAAAAAATGGTAGACCAGAACAAGAGACTTTGACAGGTTCCTGCCCTGGGTTCCGTTCAAACCGCTTGCTGTTGCCCGGGGAAAAGTCCCGAGCATGTTCTACACGCCAGCCTGACACGTCTGGAGTGCGCTGGAGTTTCCGAGCTTTTAAGATCTGGAAATCGAAAAAGTAAAAGCAGGTTGGCAGGCATCCGTGCCCGCAACTTTTTGATGGGTTCTTGCGTGTTTCAGTCTGAATTTTAAGTGCTTCATTCTGGTTCCGTGGATGAGAACCAGTCCCGTAGCTTACCCACCTGTCATGAGCTGCTTGTAGAAGTCCTCAGACTTTTCGAGCTGGGAGGCGGTGTTGCCCTTGAAGCGGTGCAACAGCTGAAGCCCCTCATCGTCGATGTACAACCCGAGAGCAAACGCTTTCACGGTCATGAAGCCGACTTTCCTCTCCCTTACGCCTGCGTTTGGAGACGGTAGTTAGATTTCTTTGTACTAGAAAATGGACAAAAGCAAATAGGGTTGTAAAAACTGACTGGCAACTGGCACGACAGCTCGACATCCTGTTTGGATTATGTCTCTAGATTTTGGGGGTTGAAGAAAGATTCGTTGAAAAGGAATCGTAATACAACACTCCAACGTATTCTGAAGGATAGATAAGAAGACTGAGGAATTCTTCTGTTGGAGGATCGCCAGTCACCTCTTTAACGGGCACTCCAGTACTACTGTACAAAAAGCTGAATGAGAACCCTGGTGAAAGAAAGAGTCCCTGGGGTGTTGCTTCTTGTTGTGAACCGCACTTACATATGACCCCCAGAATTTTGAAGATTCATTGCAGTAATTTTCTTGGATCACCTCAAGCCGACTACTGAGAAACTTCCAAACTTACAAACCCCCAGCATTCACATCCTGTCCAACCTCGAAAACCCATGACACCGTTTCTTTTTTGGGGAAAGGTGATTTGCCAAAATCTTATCTATGCCTGTCAAGTCCTGGTACATGAACCCAAGGGTTGGCTGCAGGTGGCACCTTACTAGTCGAGATACTTAGCATGGGCAAACGAAAAGAGTGCGTTTCTAACGTGCGACTTCCTTGCCACGTCGTGGCAGCAAGAACAAGAGGGGGCCATTTCCAGGGAACTTCTTTGAACACTTCTCAAGAAGAAGTCACCTGCGCCCAGCAAATGCAGCGTCTTCCCAGCAAAGTCGTGGCTCTTCTCAGCGAAGCTGGAGCCGGTAGCCGGTTCTTTTCTGGCAGCCATGGTATGTACCGTCGAGCTGACAAGTCGAGCTGGCTTGAGCTGGAAATGTGGAGATCTAGATGGCTGGAATTGGATTAAAGGAAGGAAGGGAGCGGCGTGAAGTGATGAGAGCTGAGAATGAAGCATGTGACAGAATGTGAAGCGACGTCGACGTCGAGTAGATTTGGTTGATCACGAGAGGGGATTGTGACCAAATGCAAAGGCGTATCAGCGAGGTCAGCCGGAAAGCTTTGAATGCGAAGACACGGTGGGAATCTAGAGCTGTGCAAGGTTCTTGTTAGAGCAGATTACTGCGGCTGGACTCCTGAGTGTTGCAGCAATTCTACCTGCTGACGTCTGCAGAGACTAGCTGTGAACATCTCAATCAGCAATGGCGACTTGCATTCGCCTCTACGCCCAGCGCTCAAAGCTACATACGGTAGCTATGTAATCCATTCACAGCGGGTATCCATTGAAGCACAGTAGGAGCCTCGGCCGAAATGACGTCGGCCCGGATAGGTCCGTCGTTAGCAGACGGAATCCCAGGTGCGCCCACATTTACTTTTCGAAGGACCTTCACCATTCAGGATCTGCCACATGGAGCAAGCCGTATGTGACCATATTTGGCAAGGTTTCGTGGCAGCTTCGCACATTCTTCTCACGTCGATTAACCTTTACCGCCCTCAGCCTGGCTCACTGTCAGTCCGCCTTGACCGTTAGCGCATGCAAAGGTTTGTTGGGTAAAACCTAGTTGTCCCAGCTCAAGATGACAACATAAGGAAGCAGGTTTCAGGTTTGGCAATCATGCTACTTGTCAGAACTTCTCAACCTGGACTTTGTTGCATAATACGTGGACTTTCAGGAACCGTTCAAATGATTACAAATTGACAAATCGACGAGTGAAATGCAACCTTCAAAAATCCAGATCTCCAATCCAGCCTGATGGGTTCAATCATTGTACAAACCGGCCATTAAGGTTGACCAATCATATCCGGTCCACTCGGTCGTCCCCGTGCTCTTTGCAGCGACCGTCTCGGCGCCCTGCCGTTTCAAGACGTCGCCGACACCTGCAAGTTGTGTACCTACATATCATATCCTAAAGGGCCGGGGCCCGGTACCATGCCTGTCCCCTAACGAAAGGTGATAATTGAGACTGCTGCGGTATGTACCTAGTTTAGAGCGGGTACCAGGTACATTGCTACATGCCCACTAGGGTGTGTAAATATTACAGTTACTGAATGAGCACTGAGTGCTGATTCTTTTCTCCAGTTGTAGGTACACAAGCGTCCCCGAGTCCTTAGGAGGACTCCCAAGCAAGTGGGATAAAGTCGCACCTGTGACCTAATTCAATAGCCTTTGAACGTGCAACTCTAGAAATTCTTTCGCGCAAACGTTCAACACGACCAAACCGACTAACCCGCTAGGCGTTCTGTCATCCACGTTGCTCCAGAGACTTCTCAGTCAGTGGCGATTTGTGCAGCATCACGAGGGCCCCCCCGGCAGGACTTCGGGCCGTCTCATTGTTGTTGCCATTGTGACCATTGTCAGGTTTAGTTCTTTTGAATCTCAGGGAACACGCTCCTTGATGCGCCAGGTTTGACATGACATTGCAATTCTGCATCTCAGGAGTTAAGCATGGTCCTGTTGCATGCTCTTGAGCATGGGAATGGCGAAGAAAAGCGCGGGAACGCAAGCGCGAGAAAGCGGGCTTCAAAGAGGATCTCACTAGAGAAAAGCTGGCATGTGCCATTCCGCCACGCTTAGGACTCGTAGCAGATCTCCATGCGCGCTTCAGCAAGCTGCCCAAGAGAATAGTAAGTTGTTGATAGAAGTCAACAGCTGTTTGGAGAAGTGTAGAACTTCCCAAGAGGGAGGTTTTGAAATTACGCTCGGACGCGTCTTCGGTACCTTCGGGCAGTTCCGCCTGATCGTGGGCGGTTTTGATTGTGTGCAGAGGAGTAGAAAGTTTAAGTAAGTGGTTATTTCTCAAGCACAGAGACACCCTGTAGACTTGTAGGCACTGTTGCCTGAAGCACTAGAGCGGAAAGGGTGGCTCCTTACAAGCTTCTGCATGAGAGAATGTATAGCGCTGCGTAAGGGACTTCAGTTCAAGGCTTCTTGGGCGGGGTGTAACAAACTGGGCTCAAGAGCGGACTTAAAAGCGGCGCCACCGGAGGGGAAAGTTGCACGCATGGAGCTGAAGTGAGTGATTGTAACACACCCAAATTGCAAATGGAAATTAGTTTCCCCTTCTGCTACCTGTAGATTTGACATTTTCGGGAGTGAACCGCTGGGCTCTTCACTCGCCATCCGTGAAAGGACAGCTCAACTCTTTGACCAGGCGCAATGGGGGATTCTGGGATGTCAAACATGGTGATTTTCTGAAGAAGCCTCTGCCCAAACCCCCTCAGCAGAACTGCTTCCTGGAAAACGTTAGACCTGAAACCCTCACCAAAAACCCTTAAACAGACATCCTCACCAAAAACCTTGGTGGCATTTTCTCCCCCTGGCCTTACCAATGTTAAAACACAGCCAGATCCAGAATGAGAAAACCCCTGTGGCAGTTAGAGGGCTGTGAAAGAGAGATGTGACTGTGGGGAATGCAGCTGGATTCCAGATACTGGGGGTTAGGATTTCAAGCTGCGGGCAGTCATGTATTTTGGCCAAATCCTCTCAGCAGAGCTTGCGCGCCAGGGTGAAGCTAACCAGCCAGCTGTATGTGTGCGGCACGCATGGCACATGAGGTTTCTGGGGAACTTCAGGTTTGTGGATAGGCCCCTAGACTTGTAGATCTGCGCTTGGGTGGGCAGGCCGGATTTTCTAGGGCGCTGTGCTGATTGTTTACTTTCTAGCAGAGGCAGCACTTTGCGCATTGCATGCGTCCGCACCTTTGAAATGCGGTGGGAGCCAATCCCACCGATGGAAATGAAAGACGCGGTTATCAAGCTCCACCAATATCGTGCCTTTACAATGCTGTGCGTTGGTTTGGAGAGGGTCTGGTTTGGCGGCGTAGTTTGGAGTAGTGCGCTGGCGATGTGCGGAGTGTTGGGATCCAATGGAAAAGGAGGAAATATTCTCCATAATAGGAATTACTGTCCTTCATACCTAGACAGTGTTCAGTTGACCACCCCGCATGCATGGTAGGTGCTTAAGGGAAAAGGTGTGATCTGAAGCTACTGCATGGCTATCCCCGGCGCCTCTGAACCCCATTTTCCTTAACCCTGCACTCTTAGACAATCTAACCAGCTCAATCTGCTCAACATCATGAGCTCCCCTTACCCCTGTATGTGTGTAATCTTTTAACCTTTTAGTGATTGCAGAAAGTTGCTCAGGGATGTATCTCACGGCGCTTCATGCGTCACAGCTTGATGCAAAATCAGCAGCCCTTTATTCCTCAAGGAGAGGTTGTTGTATTCGTAAACCAGCGAAGCATTAGACGCTACGTTGTGTCTACCTCAGCAGAGCAAGAAACAATTGGTTTCTTTTAACGATACCCTTTTGAAGACACCTTTCCGATCCTGAACGTTGGGCACCTCGTTTGGCAGCGCATCCTGCTGCATTAGCTAGGAGGAGTATCGGCTGAAAATCTTAAAGGAACGATTTGTTTCACTTCTTCTCTCGACCATAAGGCGGCAACTTGGCTAGCAGGCGTCTCGGCACTGCCGTTTTCTGGTGGAACGAGTAGCGACGTAACAGGTGATCTTTCGGAGAAGGGGCGACGACTGCATCCGGGGGCCCCAAAACTTCAGTGTTTTTAACTCGCATTCTGATTGTAAATATCTATATCTCTGATTCCGTATTGTGGTTTTCAGCTAGTGGGCTTTGGCAGTTCGGTCATAAAGGAACGACGGGCTGAACTTGCAACACCTTGAGATCTTCGAGGGCACGAAAGATCGAACCCATCAAGACGGAAGTGTTCATGGACGTTGCAAACGGCACATGAGTCCTTCTGATTCAGCACATACCTATTCGCCCTTTTCTTTCGCAGGTACATGGACGTAAGTTTCGAGAGAAAACTGTCTTGTGTCGGAGGGACGATAGTCTTCTGCTGCCGATTGGATTGAAGGTAAGCGCATCCATGTCCGACAAGGAATTCACTGGGTCCAGCAACAGGCAACCCCGATTAGGCGCACCGAATTCGGCATATCGTTTGCCTTGCGCTGCTGACTTGAGTCGGAGCGACCTCTTCTTTGAGAAGACATGTGCGTCACCTGTTGTCGAGCTTTTGGGGGAAAACAACGCTTTTGTCATCTTGCTGTCATCGTCGCACTGTCAACCAACGGTTTATAACCGTTCCCTAATTTAGAGTGCAAATTTGCTCATGCATGGCTAGCGCTGCGTTTATACTTTCAAATGGCTCCTCAGAGGTCACCTTTCAGACACTTTGCAGAAGAAAACTCCTCTACCGGTGTTAATTCTGACAATGTTTTCCACATCTTCTTCCCTACCCTTTGTTCGTTTTCTGATTGTGATGTTTGTGAGGATTGCTCTTCAGTTACATGCAGGAATCCGGTTTTCGCGAAGCCTTGTTCTTTCTTTGTCCCTCCGAACATCTGCGTCGAATTCCTGTTTTCCTTGCGCTTTTCTTGCCCCCGATTTCCTCACCACCCTCGCGCAGGCTCGATGGCGCGACCCAGAGCCTTTTCACACTGGCCGCTGGCCATTGTGCTCCTCCTGCTGGGCTGGATCAGTGTGAATGTGTCCGCCCAGCCTTACCCACCCTTTTCGCCGAGCCCAAGCGGCGATAACCTGTTGGTTAACGGCGATTTCGAGGACGCTTCTTCGACAAGCGACACGTTTGTCACAATCGACCCGAGGAACTCGACTGGGGCGTACTTAACCGGCTGGGAGATTATCTATAACCCGTATAACCCAGACGGAACCCCCAGCGGGGGGAACATCGAGGTCGACGGAAACTTCCAATGGCGTGAGTTTGCATTTGCTGTGATCTTACAAATCTGGAAGCACGATGAGATTCTCTTGTTAGACCGAGTGCATGCTCACGGCACTATCTTTTGCTTTTATATATCAGCGCGTCTCTTCTTGTCTGCTCAGACGCTTTCGCTTGATCGACAGAGAGCATCTGCTTCACGTTGCTTGCGGCAAGAATCTTGAAGCATCCATTCCGAACGCCCCCGGAATGTGGATTAAGTTGCATAACCGCTGAGCAACCAAAGAGGAGCAGTCTCAGACGACTGGTCGCCGGAAGGGACACGTCAGCTAGCTGCCCACGTCCCCCCGTTCCGATTTCTGCACAGTCCCGCCGCCCAGTTTCCACAGATTCAGGGGAATTTTGTCTGCTACGATTCCGCTGCCCTTGGCGAAATAGTCCGGCCAAAGCTGGGGCTTTCGAGGGTTACCACGACTAATCAGATATCGTCAAAGTTGCTCACCTCTTGTGTGCACCTTTTCGCAGAGCCGTTCTCGGGCAACCGTTCGATCGACATGGCAGGAACATCAGGGGGGGCGATGCGCCAGGTGAGTCGCACCCCCGAACCGTTACTCGATTCGTCACTTAATGCTCTATCATTTCGAGGGTTCGAGGGCCATACTCTGACCGATGCTTTCGCGTGCGCGTATATGGCTCAACACTCATTCGAACGAAGCGAATAGCGGTGCTTGAAGCTTGCAACATTTGAGAGTCCGGACGTTTGATTAGCCATCGCTGAAAATTTGAAATCTGAGAAAGTAAGTTTCCTGTCGTGCGCCCTGAATAGCAGAACTCAAATTGCAGCTGATCTTGAAAGTACTCACCTCCTTGCACACCTGGATAGTGGTTTGAGAAACGCCCAACATTTTGCAAAGCTTCTGGCATTCAGTGTCGGAAGTTCAGCTCTGTAGGTTCTTCAAAATCTTCACTTGAGATGGACGTACCCGGTTTCCCCAGAGCTCAAAACTTCCAAACTCACAATCCTAAAAAAACGGAAGCTCGACGTGCGCCCCTCGCAGAGTTTCTCAACGGCGCCGAGGGCTACGTACCAGCTCCAGTTTGCGCTCGCGCGAAACCCCGACAACTTTGCTAACGACCAAAGCCTACGCTGGTTGGAGGTATCCGTAGGCGACGCCGAGGTCGAGTTTTCGGTTAGCGCGAACGACGGGAGCCCGACCAGAGCCGACATGCAGTATTCCGTTCAGACCGTTCCGTTCACGGCGAACGGAACGGTGACGACGCTGCTGTTTGCGGAGGGCGGGAACACGGCCGCGGACGGTTATGGTTGCGTCATCGATGGCGCGATCGTGACGTTCGTCAGCGGTGAGCGTTTACAGGTTGCGTTGCTGAAGGGCTTTATTGTTGACGGTTGACGATTGACGATCCATATATAAATGGAGCGGAGTAGATTGCCTGACGCGGCGCGGCTGCTTTCGCAAACCCTGCACTTAGTTCCTGACACTTCAATCAGAGTGTTGAGAATCCGTTTCTTACAGGTCAAAGGTCGACAACACGTTTTATGGATGTATGGGTCTGAACTGGCGCGTCAGGTTCGGGTCTTGAGTTTTCCGGTCGGCTCCTCCCGTCAAAGTACAGACCCTTAGAATTGAGTATGGAAGCATCTTAGAACAACGGATCTCTGACATTGGTCTTAATATGGCGTTTTTGCAGCACCTCCTCCAACTTCACGTAAGCCACCGTCAAACTCGATGCTATTTTCGCCGGGCCTGTTGCTTGTTGGCAATCTTGGTTCAAAGAGACAAGTGCTGGAAGCAGCTTTTTCGCATTCAAAACTATTTCAATGGAGCTGGAGCGTTGAAGATGCATTCTGGTGTTAAGAGGAGCCTTTCAAAAGCTGGCGTCTCAGTGGAGCAGAGATCCATGCGTAAAACTAGATGCAGCTTAACTGGAGGAAAGTCTGTGCGATGTTCCTTGAATCTCTATTTCTCACTTTCTCGAACGTTTCACACTGAATTGTACCTCCGGAGTCTTCATAGAAGGAGCTGTTTGAAAAGGCCTACTATCAGACTGGAAGGATGTCTGAGTCCCTAGTACGTTCTCGTAGCCCATTTGCACGTCGAGTTTGCTGCGTGAGCAAAACCATTCTTTGCACGATTCCTTTAATTCGCAAAATTCCTGACCACTGCATGATGACCATCTCTTCCAACTGCTAACCGCTAACCCACGCTTACCCGACTTTCTCAGTGCCCCCGGTTACCGGGAACCTTCTCCTCAACCCGGACTTTGAGGAAGGAACCCCCTTCACTGAAGAGAGGTTCTACAGAGTCGATCCCAGAAACCTTACCGGATATTGGCTGGCAAACTGGGATGTTATCCCGAGCCGGAGTCAATACGCCGGGACTGACCTTGGGAGCATCGAAGTGAACCGTTACACTTACTGGGGTGAGTACAAAACTCTCGGTTCCGTTCCGTTCCGTTCCGTTCGTCCGTTCCGCTCATGAGAGCATTTAGTGACTTGGTACACTTACGGGGTGATTCCAGAACCCTCGGTTTCGTTCCGATTCGTTCCGGTTCGTTCCGGGTCCGTTCCGCGCAGATTGTGGCGGTAAGGGGCGTCTCTTTTGCGCAAGACCGTGGGAGCTGGTACTGATTGCAAGGAACGAGTGTTTGTTATGATTTTCCGCTTGCTGTCGAGCGGCAGTCGGAAAAAAGGGCTCTTGGTTTGCAAAAAAAACGAAAGGTCAGTGTCAAAGACGGCACTGAGGAGCGCAGGAAACAAGCTAAGTGTGAGAAACAAATGAACGTCTCCTGACACCGCAGTCGGGCATTTTAAATCAATATCAGCTTGTGTCCAGAGGCCGTCAGTTGCCTCTAACAACGTGTCTCTTCTGTGAGCATTGCATCAAGTACGAAGCTGGACTATATATAAAGGCGGATCAGGTAGGGATTTTTAACAATTTCACCTCGCACCCATTTGCAGAGGCGTATTCGGGAGAGCGCTCTATTGACATGGCTGGCCAAACCCCTGGAGCGATATCGCAAGTGAGTCATTGGGATACCCGCTTCGGCATTGAAACTTATAGCAACCACTCTGCACATTTCGGTCTTCATGTTGGGTTCTTAATGTCATAGGCGGGTCACTTTCTGCTGATGTTTGTCAACCCACTAACTTCTGACTGGTCCGCAAGTTTTCTATGCACAGAAGCCTGGCCGCGTGCCGTTGGTTACTTGAACTTGGTAGACACGTGTGCCTGCACGTGTGCGCTTGTTGTAGGAGCAAAGAACCAATTTCTAACCGGATCAGCTGACTCGTTTCTTCTTGCGACGCAATTCCAACACAGCTTCGGGGGCCCCGAGGCCCTCAATGAGGGTGCATCTTACCAGGTTCTAACCAGATTTTCTAACCCATTTTCTTCCTGCGCCAGAGTTTCGTCACTACTCCGGGGGCCCTCTACGACCTTTCCTTCGCCCTCAGCCGAAACCCCGAGAGCTCTAGCACGGACGTCAAGACGCTGGTAGTTGACGTCGGAAACCTGACCGGGGGATCCGCTCAGTACTTTCCGGTTCCGTTCGACCCCGCGCGGACCACCACGAACATGTTGTATACGCTCCAGCGGCTGACGTTTGCTGCCGTCAGCAACGAGACGACGCTGGTGTTCTATGAGGAGGACGCGACCTCGAGCGCGTACGGGGCGGTGATTGATTACGTGGCGGCGACGGAAAGCGATTTGTGTGAGTTTCCAGTTCTCGGCAAATATCGCAAGCGTTTCTGTTCGGAAAAACAACCACTTATGTAGGGCTATCTTCACGTGTCTGATGTTGACGTATTTGGGCTTGTTTGATGTTCCCTTGTTTGATTCCTCAAAGAAAGAGGGCTCTTGTCCAATGTCAGTTAGCCGGACTGATCCACAATGCTCTGCCAGGTCAGCCAGCGGAATCGTTAGAGCTTTTCTTTCTTGCAGAAGCTTTGCCTGCTCGTTTTGTTCTTGCACGCGCATGCACCTTTTTCGAGTCTCCCTCCTCTCTTTTTGAGCCTCTTCTTTTCTCCGCGCAGATCCTGCGCCCCCCCCCTTCCCCAGTTCCCCCCACCACGAGTGGCTCCCCCCCCTCCGCTCCGATCCCCCCCGCCGCCCCTCATTTCCCCTCCGCCCCCTCTCAGCTCACTACCACCTCCTGCCAGTTTTCCACCCCCCCAAGTATCACCTCCTCCTCCGGTTCTTGCCCACCCCCCTCCGGCGAACCCCCCCGCCGTCCCTCTCAATCCGCCTCCAAATCAGCCCCCCCCTCAACTTTTCCGCCCCCGAAAGTATCCCCCCCCCTCCGGTTCTTGCGCCCCCAACTTCGGTGAACCCACCCCCTCTCCTCCTCAATCCGCCTCCAACTCAGCCCCCCCCCCTAGCGCCCCCCCCAACTCTTTCGTCACCACCTCCAAATTTACCTCCCCCCCCATCGAGCGTGCCGTTTCCTCCCCCGGTGTTGGTGCCCCCCCCGCTCTCGAGCCCACCGCCAATACCGGCAGAAAGTGAGTTCTTTCAGCTGCTAATACCGTATTCTCGCTTTTTCCGTGCACTTTTTTGCTGCTCACGAGTCGTGAACCAGTCTGTCTCAAAAAAGAACGAGGTAAATGCTCGCCGAGGGTTTTCAAACATGTGCCCATTCCTTTGCTGATTTTCTTGCTGAGATCCGATGCTGAGTTTTCCTTCTTGTTGTTCTTCGCTGCTTCCTGAGTGCCCGCACTGCGATGCTCAACATTTTACGATAGGTCTTCTCCTCCACTTGCTGTCGTCTCTTCCTCACTTTCACCACATCATCTCGCATTCCGTTTCCACCCCTAGGTAACCCTCCCCCACCCGCCGTGCCATCGTTACCACCCCCTTTCCCCGCCTTTCCCCCTCCGGCGATCGCTCCCGCTTTCCCACCCCCAGCAATTCGTCCCACTCCCCCCTCCCCCACCCCCGCCCCCACATTTCCGCTCCCCGCCTGTGACGACATTTGCGAGGTGGCTGACGTCACTTCGCTCATATTCTGCGCCGCTTCCGGGTCTTGTGAGGTGTACATGGCCCTGGGGACTTACGTACTTTCCGCGCCCCTTCCGCCGCTCGCGCGGACGGTCACCTTCCTGGGGTGGGGCTCGACGATCGTGATAGAAGGCTCCGCGCCACCCCCCCCTTTCGTCGCGCCCTCGCCGCTGCTTGCGTCCCCCCTCCCTTCCAAGGATTTGCAACTTCCACCCCCTGCGCTTTCAGCACCCCCCCCTATTCTCGAAACTGCGCCGTATCCTCCCCCGCCAACGTACATTTCTCCCCCCCTGGCAGACGAAGTCTCCACGAACAGCCCCCCGGAAACGCTGCCCATCCCCCCCCTGGGACGGCATCTCCAATATTCTCGCCCCCCCGACCCCAACTTCGCTTACGGCCACGCCCCCACCTGTAGAGACTACTCAAGCTCCCTTACTACCCCCACCTTCAGAAACGTCTGAAAGTTCTTCACCTCCCCCCGTCCAAACCCCGGCAAATTCTTCCCTCCTCCCGCAAACCCCTCTGAACCCACCCCCTTCTGACACCCCCACACCCACTCCAACGTCCCCCCCTCCGACTGCCACACCTTCGGGGGGGATCCAGAGCTCCCCGTCACTACCCCCCCCGGTTGGGGGAGACTCTTTCGGTGCTGGCAGTCCGCCACAGATACCGAGCAGGAGGCTGTTGCAAGTGACGTCAGGGCCTCTCTTTGTAGTGGGCCCTGGGATGACGGTGTCGGCGCAGGACATGACGTTAGCAGGGAACGGGTATCAGGGCACAAACGGGGTGGGCTTTCTTTTCCTTGGCTTTCTTTTCCTTCGGGTCTCCTCAATCTTTACTTGATATCACAAATCCCCCGTATCTTTTGCTGCTTTTTGCTTGCTTTTTGCTGATTTTGTGGCCCTTCTAGGGCGCGATCCTGATTTGATTGAACGATGCCTGCACCTGAAGTTTCTTCTGCGGGTGTAAAGAGAGCTGCCATTTCGATTGAAGAGGCTTCTTGCGGCGCATATCAGCTATTCCCCTCGCATTTCGCAGGGTTTGCTGTATATCTCTCCGGGGGGGACCTTCAACGGCACCAATCTGCAGTTCGATTCGGGGAGCGCTACTGTAAGTCCCGCTTTTGACACTGTTTCGACATCTTCTAGCTGTTCTACTCTAAGACTTGAGCCCAGTGTCGTGCTAATCCACATCTGAATTATCTGGAGTCTGCGGGAAAGAACTCTGCGGGAAAAGGGTCTGCGGGAAAGAAGGTCTTGGGGCGGCAGAGAATCTGGTTCTATCAAGAGGCAGTGGTGAGTGTGTCAGAAGCGAATCGAAGAATATTCGGGCCTGTGGGTCAGACGCAGCATCGACTCTTATCGTGCAATTGGATTTTGGCAAGCGTTCAATCAACAGAAATAACCACCGTCGAGCGTCGAATGCTGCCTTCTCTCGAATCGCCTTTTCTTCCTTAGAGCCGCTCCTTCGCTTTGATGCACTTCGCTTATCTATTCTGGTGAACCCTGCCGACCCAAAACCTTGATTCTCTACTTTGCAAGAATTTCAAATGTCTTTGCCGTCAAAGAAATAAAATCTCATACTTTTGCAATTGTGCGCAGAACGGCGGAGCCGTTTACAACGACGGCGGGACCTTCAACTGCACCAACTGCTACTTCCAGTACAACACGGCAGACCAGGTAAAGCTCAACCCAGCTCGCTCGGTCCGTGGGGTCTCCTTTCTTCCTCGGGGTTTGTTAGTTGGTTAGCAGCTCGCTTGCGGGGTCGAAGCAGAACGAAAAGAAGTAACGCCTGCGACTGTTTCCCTTTCCGCTGGCGCTCCGTTTTCTGTCGGTGCTCCGCTTTCCGCGCGAGCTGTCATCGCGTTGAGACGGATCGACGCGATGTTGACAACCATGACGAGGTGACGACTTGGAAGCCACTAGGAAGGGAGAACCTATCGACACGATTGAGTCCAGGAGGAAGATACGGTGACTAGTATCGAGATCTCTCCAATTTCGTCACCCTAATATTCCTCTTTTGTCTGGTCACCACCCTTCTTTGTCCTCTCAAAAGGAGGGACCTTCCGTTCGCCAATCCACGACCATTCCTAGTCCCTCATTTTGCAAAACTTTCAAAGGCTTTTTCCGACACCCGGCTTAAAGACAAACTGTTGGTCAAACGGCGCGCCTTTGAATGGGCAGAAAATTTTCTCCTTTCAATCGATTTTAGCTTCACGTCATCGTTCTCCTTATGTTGGCTGTTTCTAAGAGTCTCGCACAACGACGAGACGTGTTGGGGATCACTGACGATCCGTTTCCGTTTCTTAACTTGCAGAGCGGGGGCGCCCTCTACCAATCCAGCGGAATCACGAACTGCATCAGTTGCAGCTTCGTCTCGAACTCAGCGGTAAGTGTTGCCGGGACGCTGATCTGACTAAGCACCTAACATCAACAATATATACACCCAGCTTGGGCGCGGGTTTGCTGATTCTCCGTTCAGTCGTTGTATCCAAATTGTCCAAACGGTGTGTCAGAGTCTGTTCGGACACAGTATCAAAGGCTGGTTTGGACGCATTGTTGCGGTCCCATTCGGAAGCTTCCTCAGATTGACGCTTTTTGGAGTGTCAAGTCGACGCATACTACTCTCAGAGGTGTGGGAATCACTTGGCACACTGCGAGGGCCTTTCATGAACAGTCCGAAGAAGCCAGCCCAGAGACGCTCTTCCGCCTTCGGAGCAAAAACGAAAAAGAAGAAGAGGGCGTTTTCGAAGAGGGCTGAGTACATTGGTCCCAGTGTCGATTTCCGTTCTGAAATAACTTCGTGAAATCAGGGGTTTAGCAAAGCCAGAGAAGAGAGATAGCCGTGCGAGTCAGGATGGCCAAGAGACTCGGAAAGCCCTGCTCTCAAAAGACTCGTGATATGATAAAGTTTGTTAGTGAGCGTCCGATTGGGATTCTCTGCTGGCAATCTGACGAACCGAGCTGATGCGACGCGCTAGTCCAGCGGTCACAGTAACTGAGTTTACTGAAACCCTCGAAACGCTAGTTTAGCTGAGACTCAAAACCTGTGATCCCTAACGCTGAAATCTAAAGTCCTGAATTTCGAGTTTTTGGAATCCCTTAGACCCCACAACGTAATCCTGGCAAAACCATCTATGCAGGTGAGTGGCGCCGGAGGGGCGGCCTTTATTGCCGGCGGTACTTATAACGACCCGGGCAGTATCTACGAGGGCAACACGGCTGCACCTGGGCAGCAGCAGGTGAGAGTCCGGCGACTTCTTGGCTGGCGCCTCTGCTGAAAGGTCGCTTAAATCGCGCGCCTCTGTGGTGAAAGGTGTAAGAGGACCGAGAAGAAAGCTGTCGACTACGAGCGTTCCAAGCCCGGACAATCTTGTTCAAGATTACAGCAGCGTAACCCTCGAACGGTGCGATTCTTATTGTTTGCACCGGCGCGATTTGACCCATCTGGGGCTTACGAAAAGTTGTTTTTGTACGGGAGGATCAGCTCTGGAAGCCTTTCTTATCTGCTCGCCCGTTCAGACCAGTCGCCATCGCATTGTAATGACCTTTGTCCTTGCGAGACGTTTCTCCTTGCGAGACGATCCATTCCTTATTATCATCAGATCAAGGCTCGCCACAATGAATTCCAAAGCATTGTTCCACGCTGGTAGAATCCGTTTTCCGGGCTCTCTTTTGCAGGACGTGGCTTACGGTATCACGCCTGGACCTCCCACCCCTGCCCCGGTCGCAACGACTGCTGCCCCGGTCCCTACCACACCGGCCCCGGTTCCTGTTACCCCGACCCCGTTTCCTACCACACCTGCCCCGGATCCTGTTACCCCGACCCCGGTCCCCACGACGGCCGTCCCGGTTAGCACCACCCCTGCCCCGGTTAGCACCAGCCCTGCCCCGGTTAGCACAACCTCGGCCCCGGTTAGCACCACACCGGCCCCGGTTAGCACAACTCCTGCCCCGATTAGCACGACCCCTGCCCCGGTTGACCCGAGCTCTCCCCCGGTGGGTACCACCCCTGCTCCGGTTGGAACCACCCCTGCCCCGGGTGGTTCTACTCTACCACCCGTAACCCCTTCGCCGATTGGTACCACCCCTGCCCCGGTTGGTACCACCCCTGCTCCGGGCGGTTCCACTCTCCCCCCGGTTGCCACGTCTCCAGCCCCGGTTGGCACGACTCCTTCCCCGGTCCGTACTACCGGTGCTCCAGCAGTTCCAACCTCTGCTCCAACCGGACCAACCGCTACCCCGAGTCCAACCTCCCCTGTCGGCTCGACTCCCCTCCCGGTCATCCCGACGTCATCCTCGGGGAGTTCTACCGCTGGTCCGGGTTCGCCGACCCGAACCCCGGGTTTGCCGACGCTAGCCCCAGGGTTACCTACCCTAACCCCAGGTTTGCCAACCCTAACGCCGGGCACACCAGTCGGTGCCCCGGGTCCCCCAACTTTCG
Source organism: Klebsormidium nitens (assembly GCA_000708835.1). Lineage (NCBI taxonomy): Eukaryota > Viridiplantae > Streptophyta > Klebsormidiophyceae > Klebsormidiales > Klebsormidiaceae > Klebsormidium > Klebsormidium nitens. The sequence goes on along the minus strand of DF237156.1, from coordinate 73,463 downwards.
CACCCACCAATGCTCCAGGATCGCCGACATCAGCCCCGGGTTCCCCAACTCTAACCCCGGGTTCGCCGACCCTTTCCCCAATGGGCTCAACGGCTGCCCCCAGCACGTTAACCAGTGTCCCTTTCGGCCCGACAACTGCGCCAGTAACCCCGACTTTAACCCCGGCTGGAACCCCCGCTCCGCAAGGTACTAACCCGATTGCTCCTAACTCGGTCACCGTCTTCCCGGTTGGTTCTACCGGGCCTCCAGCAATTTCTACGACTACGCCGGTTGGGTGTCATTACGAATATTAAGCAGTGTCTCTAACCCCACACAAACTCCAGTTGCGTCAACGCTGTCGACTGCCCAAACCAAACCCACTTTATCTACTGAGAACCCACCAGGGTCATCACTACCCAAATTAGTCCAAACGACCTTCACCGGTCTCCCAATACTGACACCAACTGAAAGCACTTTAGCTTTGCCCGCTTCTACGGATACTTCACTGACCGCTCCTACTAATTCGCCGCTAACCACTTCTGCTAATCCTCCACTGATTCCTTCGCCCGTCCCAGTCGTCACGTTGAGCTTCAACCAACTACCCATCGGGTCACCACTGCCCTTTTTCCAAACGGGTTTCGCTAACCCTCCATTACCCAGACCAACGCTGTCAACCACAGTCACTAACCCGCTACTAACCACCCCGTCAGTCACTCCGCCCGCCGCACTAATTCGCTCCGCCGCACCTTCTGTAGGGTCAACGGTAACCGCCGCCCAAACCACGCCCGCGCCAGACTTTGCAATCGAAAGTCCGAGCCCGACTTTGGCAGTGCCGGGGGGGTCGACGAACGCCCCGGTTGCCCCCCCCGGGCAGAGCTTCCCTGCACCGCAGCAGACGCAACCGGGCGCGACCGTTTCCCCGGCTGCTGTTCTGGCGCAGACAGGCAAGCATTTGACGGAATCTGAACTGGTCGTGTTTTAGCCTGTGTGCGCATCGTCTTGTTTTAAAGTTCTGTTCTTCGATGTAACGATAAAGAGAAGTTAAGTTCTTCGCTGTAATGATGAAAGAGGTGGGCTCGGCCCAGATGCGCTCAGAGACGGCTGCGAAAACTGCAAGTACGAAGAAGCGTGATTGAATATTCCTCTGTCGCCTCCTGACTTCGGGTCCTCTTCCGTCTACTAGTTAAGCGTCGCGTCGGTCTCGAAAGGAGTCGCCTGGCTTTGGCTGGGCTTACATGAGATCCAACTTTTTATCCTCTCAAGAAAAGTCTAGAATTGCGCACATTCCCGAGCGGACGTCCCTGGTCTCACAGACTAACAAGCGATCGGACTGCGTGGCAGCTTTGGACTTATTGACCCACACCACTGGGTTCGGCTCAAGCCGGATCTCGTCTTCCAACCTCTCGTCAGCCCCTTGTGCATCAGGTCCCGTTTTCCTTTTTCTTTCAGATACTCCAATCTTACTCGAGAGTCTTGGCTTCCAACTCAGTCGTTTCTTTTTATCGAGGTCGAAGGTCACTAGCCGTCCTGCTCTTCTGAAGTATTCCTCGCTTGTTTTCCTAATGGAATCCATGTTCCTCTCGTCTACAGGTACTCCAATCCCGGTCCTTTCGCCCGCCCCGGTCCCTTCCATCCCGACCTCACCCCTGCCCACCACAGTGCCCGGTACGAACCCCCCGGGTACCGTCCCCTCTGCCGTCACCGTGCCACTTAACACCTCAAGTAACGTCATCCAGCTGTCAACCGGGCAGATCATCAACCCCGCTCCGGACTCCCAGATGGTACGGACAGTCCAGCAGATGATGACGTCACTCCCCCGGACGCTTGACACCACTCCTGCGTACACAATCGCGGCGCCTGCGGACCTGGGAACCATGGTGTTAAACCCCCCGATCGGCGAGTTCATTAACACCAACCAGTGGAGGTTGGCCTTCCAGCTGACGGGCGGGAGCGCGGCCGCTTGTGTGAACACGCCCTGCGTCTCTACCTGCCAGGTGAGGTCTCTTCTGCTTGCGCGTAAGGTAGCTTTGTGGTGTTTGATGCAGAGGCATCTTTCCTTCAGCGTGGGTTGCTTAGAAGCGCTTTGGACGATTGCAAATCATGTTGCCAGCGCACCCCAATAATGCATGATCACTGATGTACAGGAGTAAAAAAAGCCTCAGCCTACAAGCAGTTCATCGAAGCTGAGGTTTATTACTATGGTCTCGAACGTACCCTAAGGAATTTGGATGATCTGCATCTCGCGACGGCCACAGCTTCTGCTTTCAGAGAGCAGGCGAGGCTTTGCCTCAGACAGCCATTCCCTGTTTTCTGGGCGCCTTTCCGAGTCCATTTGTCACTATTCGCGGACCTTCGTTGCTTTTAAGTGCCGCACTCTTCCTGCTTGCACTCCTACCCACTACTCGCAAGACCTCCGCTCTTTTCAAGGATTTACATCGAATGCTTTTGTTGACCTTGAGTGGTTCAATAAAGGCCCTGTTTTCGCTGCAGTTGGACGACAACGCCCCCGTTCCCTGCGGCGCGGGAGAGGGGCAGCTCCAGTTAGAGGGCCTCTCGGTCGGTGGCCACCGGCTCACGATCCAGACCACGGACGGGTTTGGTTCCCTCGTCGCTTCTCGAAGCGTACTTTTCACAGTCGGTGAGCGATGTCTGGAGAAGCTTCGAAGAGCTTTTTAAAGAAGCCATCTTAGAAGAACTTGAGGCGTTTGTCACTGTTCGCCAGTGTTCATGTTGTCGAGCCCATATGTCGAGCTTTTGTCACAGGCGTTCTTCCTGAAGCGGCCTTTTCGCTGTTATTGGAGTGGCTCTTGATCTCTGTTCTTAGCACTGTTCTGGTTGAGGGTATCAGTGAGAAAAGGAGGTTTGTCGCAGCAGTTTTTGTAGTCTTACAAGGTTTTTAGTCTCTCGTCCCTGCGAGGCCGAATGTTTGCAATCCGCTGTGACTAGAACGTCCTCGCCAGGCGTTAATGTTCGCTTTAATGATCGCAAAATTTCCCTTTTACGACGGTAGCAGCTTCCGCTAACCCTGTCCTTAACCTCTTTTGCAGACCCTGTTCCTCCAGTCGTGGTGGTCGCCCTGGAAGTCGGCACAACCCGGATCAGCCAGCAAACCCTGAACGGGGTTAGCACAACCTTCCTGGTTTGGGACGTGCCCGAACCGTGCCCGGGGTATCTCGTAATCAGCGAACCCTGCCCCCAGTTGGAGTCCAGCGCGTTCCAGCTCAGCGGGGGATCCCTTCAGAACCTGAGGTTTGACCAGCAGTTGACGACCCAGGCGCGAAGGCGGTTATTGCAAACCTGGGGGACGATAACCGGGGATGGGCCTACCGGGTATCGTTTTCAGGTGGGTTAGAGTCCGTGCATGGGCACGGGACTTTCTGCTTTGCCTGGAATAGTCTTCAAGGAGGGAACGTTAGCCGCTACGTTTGCCTCAGTTGACCCACTACGTTTATCTGCAATCATTTTTTGAACCGGAGAGCGAAGGTAACAATAGCTAACCAAACTTTGTCGTCAAAGTATTTGAAGCTAAAGCGACGCTTTCCAACAACCCAGTGTCGTCGTGGTCATAATCTTAAAAGTCAAAAGCTGCAAGTGGATATTGATCGCGAGTTGCAGTAGGCCAGAGGCGCGCCAGTTTTTTTTTGTGTAGGATAACCTCATTCTTGGTATTGCAGACACTTTTGCCCAGTAACAAGAGCTATAGGGACTTATCCGCTATTCCGCCATTTCGCAGGTCGTTCCGGAGGGAACGGGCCCCAGTTTGATGACGGTCGCCGCCAAGCCGGGCGGCTTCAGGGACCGGGCGGGCAACCCAGTCAACCTTACGGCGGACTCGTCATTCACAGCATATTACGGTGAACTTTGATAAGCATGGAAAAGACAAGTTTGGAGCTACTCTTTGCTACACTGATCAGCGCGTACCCCCAAAGAAACTCTGCGCAAACGCTCTTCATAAAGAACACTAGCTGAGATTTCTTTGAGCTTTGCAGATTGATGGTTTACATTGGAGCCCGTGAATCCGAAAAGCTCTGTTCCAAACCTATCCTCAGTTTAATCTTGCTGCCCCGACGTCCGCTTGCGAAGACCCGACAGTGTTTGCATGGCAACGCGGAGTAGGTTCCGTGAAAATATATCTGGGTCGTAATCTAGTACGGGAAACGTACGTAACAAGAGAGAAAAGGACTTATTTGCGTAGTGAGGACTTTCTTATGCTTCTCAGTGGCCTTCCCCCAACTTTTGGCCTCGCGTCGAAGGTTCATCCAACTTCCGTTTCCTTTTGCAGATTCCGGACGTCCGACCCCAAAGATTACGAGGGCCGACAGCGGGCGTCCGGGTCTCAGCACTGACGTCAACGTGACGCTGCTGGTGGACTTCGGACAGCCCGTGACGGGTTTCGGACCGTCCGGAGCTGACGTCAGAAACGGCACGCTCATAGGGTAAGTTTGTACGTTTCATGGTCTCAGAGTGGATGTTGTGAGTTCTGGCTGGACAAGTGTATACTAGGTCAAAGAGGACGCCGGAAGGAGGGCGTCAGCCGCACTTGCCAGCTTGTGGCGACAATCAGATAACAGATTGGAACCGTCTGTCTCTGGAATGAAGCGGACGGGCCGAATTTAAGGGAGTGCGAAAGCGGCGTTCTCAGGCGATTGGACGCGGCAAAGACGTGCTCCACAATGAGACTCTTGAGGTCGTTTCGAATCCATCGTTGGAATGAATCTCACGAGAAACATGTCACGAAAAGGAAAGTTTGTCCCACTCTTTACGCAGCTTCGTCCAGAATGATTCCTAACATCGATAGGCAGTTCTGCCTTTTGTACTGCATCTTCAGTGCTCACTGCAATCACCTTTTCACAGCTTAGGGTGAGTATTTCAACTTAAACAAAGCTTATTACTTTTGCAAAACATGTTCTCCATCTCTTGCACAGTTTCACCAAGGACGACTCTTACACCAACGGCCAGCTTTACCTGCTGGACTGCGCCATCGTCCCCTCCCAAACCCTCATCGTTCAGATCCCCGAGAACGTGTCGGCCGATTACGCGGGACACCCAAACCTGCCCTCCAACGAGTTCCAGGTTCTCAACTGTGAGTAGCCCTCTCGTGCTGCCTCGTTGGCAATCTTGTGGGACATTGATTGCTACTTTTGTGCTCCAGCTTTTGGATGGGTTTTGTCTCTGCCGAGGGCGTCAGAACTCACGTTCTAGGTTCTTGCTAACCCGTTAGTAGACCTGCGGTGTTTCAGCAAAAGAGGATATAAGCCGGCAGCGATTGCTTTGGAATTTCGGCGGAGGCTGTAGAACGAAGCCAGACCGTATCTTATTAATGAGAGCCAGATCAGAAGCGCCTCGTTTCAAATGCGGCGAATTCGAAGCCATTGGGATCAAAGCTACAATTTAAATCGTGACGAGATGTTGGGATTTGAGATCGGTTTCTTTTTAAACTGCCCTCAAACCTGGTTTTGGTTTGCTGCGCAGACGAGGTCGACCCCGCGGTAACCCGCACGGTGCAAGTAACCGCCGCGACCGCGCTCGTGGTGTCGGGAGTCGCAGCCACGTTTGCGGGGCCGTTTGCCTTTGGGGTAAGCATATGTAATCAATAACATCGTACTGCTCTGTAGTCTCCGCAGAATTTTATTATGACCAAGCCTGCTAATCTGAAGAAAAGGCTGATCCAAATGATAACGGTCGTCTTTAGCGGAAACGATTGGGTCGGCCAAAGAAAGCTTGGAAAATAACAGGATTGCGTCGAAGGTGCCGACATGTTGAGCTTTATAGTATACTGAGTAAGTACAGTCAGTGTGTTCCAGCTTTTGAACCGGACGGAGAGCAAAATCGACTTTTCACTAGACGCTCGACGCGGGTTAAGGTAACGCAGCGGGTCAACAAGGGCCGTCGAAGGCCGGCCTGTATTCTCTAAGAGCAGCGCGGCAAACAGTTCTTGCATCTTTGATAGGCCTGACTAGATTACGTGCCTAGAATACCCACTAGGGCAAGAGATTGATGGTCAACCGTTCACAATTACTTCCGTTTTCTGGGGCTGCCAAGTCTCTACTCGCCCCCAGGTTTTCGAACCACTAACCCGCCCCCCTCCGCAGGGCGCCTTTTCCAACATGGCCGCCTGGGCCGCCAGCGAGAACCTCGCGACGCCCCTTCCCCCGGTCTACGTCGACGCAACGCAAGCCGTCTCCTTTTCGCTTTTCCACTGGACTTGCCCCTTCAGTGCGATTGACTTCACCGATTCCGGCGAAACCCCGGATTCTCCGTTTCTGGCGAACCAGACCAACGGAACGCCGGCCGGGCCGTCGGGGGGTGTAACCAGCGCCGAGCTGTTCCAGGGGAGTATTAACACCAAGGGGCGCCGGCTCATGGGCGCCGATTCTTTAGCCGCGCGCGCGCTCTGCGGGAAAGGCTTCGGCGAGAGTGTGAAAAGGCTCGAGCGGGTGCGGAGCTACCAGGCCCGGGGGGAGCTTTCCGCTGGAGAATCCGCCCCCCACCGGCGGGCGCTCCTTCAGGGGGGTTGGAATTTGGCCGGGGACGATGCCCCCCAGTTCGCGGCGAGGACTGTCCCCGCGCGCCTGCCGACGAACGAGAGTACTAGCGTTACGGTCGTCGCGAGTAACGTTGGGGGAAACGCCACGTCGACGGAACTGATGGAGAGTCTGTACCAGACGCTGCTGACGGACGGGAAAGCGGTCTCCAATTTCTTACAGGGGAATCTGCCGGATACCGCAAATGAAGGGTATGTACTCTCCGAAGTCCGGCGCTCCTTATTTGACCGCGCGTGTCTTCTAGCTTGTGCAATACAATAAGCGCGCGCTTTTGTTCGAACACTTTTCGGCTCTTGAAAGCACTCAAAAAATTAGTGGTCGCGCACTGAATCAACTGGATTTAAGCCCCAGACGGGGGGCCAATCTTCTCCGGTTCGCTAGATTCGCGTTACCGTCAGTCGATCTTAGAAATGTTCCTCATTCAGCAAACCGCTTTGCTCGAAAACAATTATCCTTTTCGAGAAAGGGTCCCGACAAATTTCTGACCCCAAAACATGTTAAATGGCGTCCCAATACACATTCATAAAGTGTCCACTCTGCAAACTCAACACTTTAACCGAAACCGCGCGACTCAAACGCGCTTTCCAGCCCACTTACCAATCTTCCGACACTTGCCTGCAGGCTCCAAACGTTCCTCTGCGCCCTGTTCTGGATAGCCGCTCTCCTCCTGGTGATGCTCTTTATCCGGGTCCTCACCGGTCCCCTGATGCGAAAGTTCAAGAACGTTCCCGACATCCTAGTTTTCCCGGCGCTCGAGTTCATCCTTGTCAACGCGGCAGTGATCGGGCTCGTTACCGCCAGCATCGGCGTTATCATGGGTGAGTGCCGCGCCTCTAGTTCTTTCAGTTTTCTCGGCCGACCGAGATGGTCTCGTGAGTTTGCTTCGAAGTAGACACGGAAATCGGAATGGCTTTCGTTTTTGAAGAAGGAGGTTTGCGCTTTGGAAAAGGTCTCTGCCTGATCTCTGCGCGTTCTTTTACGTACATATTCCCCAAAGTTTCTTATTTTGCCCTACAGTCTCCCCTTTCTGAGGAGCTTTCTCTCTTGGTCATCTTTCTTACGCAAAAGCGGCCACTACGATCGACTTCTGGCCCAAGGCGCATGTGCTTTTTGCCAGGCTCTGATTAGTCTCCCTTTTCGAGCTATTTCAGAAGCCAGAAGGTTCTGGATTTGCTGTCATTGACACGGATCAGTCTCATTCATGCTGTCTTGCCTCACTGTGTGGCATGCTGAGACTTTCACGATCCACAGTAGCAATATAAACGAAGGAGAAAGTACCAATCAATCCCAATCCCTCCGCCTTGCAGGAGGCACCCGTCTCGGTAAAGTCCTCGGAGGCGTCGTTTTGGCGCTTGTGGTTTTCTACATCATCTGGGCAATCCTTTACGTCTACTATCACGTTGTGTCGGTAAGGCATTCTTACAAATCTACTCAATCTTTGTTGAAAGTCCTCGCTTCTTGTTCTGTAGATTTCTGTCGCTGATTCGGAACAAAGAACAGTGGGGCTTGCACGCAAAGGTATCGGACTCTGCTTCGAATTCGAACGCTTGCTTTGATCAACTGAGTCCGTCCATCATTCAAGGCTGTGCAATTTGGTCGGTGCTACTCTTCGATCTCAGTCCTGCGTCACTTTGCAACTCCGCATTATTTTCAATCGCAAATGTGAGTGTCTCTCTCGTTGCAAGCCCTTCGGGACCCAAAATAAACGACGCGTGACCTTCTAGTGGTCTCTCGCATTTCATATCGGGCAGATTCTCGAACGGTTGCTTCCTTGAACAGCCGCTTACGGCGACCATCTGGCTGTTGTGCAGAACAAGACGGTCGCCTTCGTGGTGAAGGAGATGGACGATGGCATGGGCGGCCAGGTGCGCGCGCAGAACACGTCCACGCGCGGCCTGCGCGCGGTCGCCAAGTGGTGTGACCGCGCACTCTCCGGGCACGCGCAGGGCGAGTGGGAGCCTGTTCATACCCAGCGCCACCGCTTCTTTACAGGTACGTTTGTAAAAATTTCAACCTTTTTAAGCTTTCAGGACCTTAGACTTTGAGGAGAAAGTTACCACGCTTCTCGCACACACTCTCGTCGCTTTCAGAAGGTTATCATTGAGCTTGAGGATTCCTGCGCTTCAATGGATCAGTATGTGCGGTTCAAAGAGTCCTACGGTAGTTCCAATGATCTGGACAAACGACCGCGCAACCTGCTCAGCGGGTCTTACTATTCGCCTTTTAAATGATCTAGGCCCCGAAGGACACCTTTGCCTATAAACAATCTTAGTACCCCTTTCACAGCCCGCTACGGCGTTTTCTTCGACGACCTCATTGGAACGCCAATGGAGCGGATCGGCGACGCCACACTCAGCCGCCACCCTAGTTACGTGCCGTCCATGCGCCGGAGCGTGACCGCTGACGTCGGTGGCGCGCGCAGTACGCTCTCTCGGCGCGCGTCCGATGGAGGCGCACTGTTGACCGCAGCTGGTCCGGGTGACGTCAGCGCCGGGGCGGGTGACGTCAGCGGCGCGGGCCGGAGGGCGTCTGTCGACGCGGGCGAGCTTGCGCGCGCTGCGGCAGCGGCCGCGCCGCCCGCTGACGTCGACGTGGGGTCGGATGGTGACGTCAGCCCGCATGTTGCGGCCGGGGGGGCCGATGAGCAGGGCGGAGGAGGGGGGGGACCGGTGCTGACGAAAAGTCGGAGCCGGCGACGAAGTAGCGTGTACCGAAAACAGCAAGCGTCGCTTGCGGCACAAACGCAGCTCCCGTCACACGTGGCGCCCACGTGGGAGGCCCTCAACTCCCCAGGGGGATCCCCCCGGGCTCTGCCGGGCCCGTCGAAGCCCCCACTCGCAAGGAGCGTGTCGATTTCCCCCGACTCCTCAGCGGCGCTGGAAAGGCCCCGGTTGGAGCGCCCGGTGGACTTTTTGACCGGTGATAGGTACAGCCCAGGAAGGGGATCCCCCTTGCGGCCACCGATTCATTCCGCCCTGAAAAGAGCGACTTCGATGCCGTCGGAAAAGCGTCACCCTGGGTCTGCCTCGCCAGGCCGGCGTTACGAAGGGACGAGCCCAATCCACGAGATCGAACCCGCAGATACGCCCGCACAAGGTTTGACAAACCCAGAAACGGAACCGGTTGCACACTCCACAGCAAACCCGAGATCAAACCCGGCAGCGAATCCTGCGCCGGGCGCAGTACAAACTGCGGCACCAGCGGAGCCAAACCCGTTTTCAAACCTCCTTTGGGGCAGCCCAAACCCGAGCCCGCGACTGGTCGCTAACCCGAAACGGCCCGGCGTCGCGCACGCGGTCTCGCGTAACCTGAGCAGGGGCTCCGCCAAAGTGCAGGAGTTCAAGCAGGAGTATGGGGGCTTCCTGCGGCCGTACTACTTCACGCTCCAGCTCTTCTTCTACGTAAGTACTTCTTTTTCGGCTCCTTAGGGCCGTCTCGCGGAGTGCCTTAGCTGCATTTTGTGAACGATAGCCAGCTTTCAAGTCCGTCACCAACCAATCATGCCCGTTTGGATAGGACTCTGTTCTGAATATTATAAATCTGCAACGTGAGTATACGTTCACAATCAAAGCCCGCCACGACGGAGGCCTTGATGGGTTGCCTCCGCTTCCAATCCAAAGATTTAGTGAAGTTGCAGCTTTCGTTCTTGATCTCAACCCAATCGCCACCTGCAAAGGACTGCTTCTGGTTTGGCTGCGGTGCTAACCAAATAAAATGCAAAGTGGCCCAGCTTCTTTTTTATCTGACCAAAGTCTACTTAGAAGAGGCATTGTTGTTCTTTCAGGGCGTCGAGGGCGTGGTGCTGGCGTCTTTCCCCAACGACGAGGGCAGTTGGACGCAACTGTCGATCATCTTCATCCTCAAGGCGCTGCTCGCAGTCTTCATCCTCTTCTTCATGGTGAGCCGCGCAGTTCGCGACCTCGCGTCCGCATCATTTACTGAATCATCCACTCGCGCCGGAGATGCTGATGCCACCGTTGGTGGTGGTGCCCAATAGTCTTTCCCACATTTTCCATCGTCACTGCTGACATCGCTACTGCTGACATCGCCATGCTGGCAAAGATTGTAGATCACCCGCGCAGCCGTTCCAAGAGGCCGGCCTTCAGCTGTGCGAGCTGATCAATACGTTCTGCAACGTCCTTCCTTCACACGCTTCTGGCTGGGATCAAACCCACACAGAACTTGCTCTTCAAGCGACTCTTTGACGTCATGCTGACGTCACAGCTTTCTGTTTTGTCCGCGCAGCCGTTCCAGGAGGCGGGCCCCCAGCTGTGCGAGCTGATCAACAGGGCGTGCGAAGGTCGCTTCTTTTACGCCCTCCTCAATGACATCACAATTCCTTGCTGATTGTCATCGGAACCTGCTGAAGTCTTGCTGACGTCACTTTTCAACTGCGCGCAGCCGTTCCAGGAGGCGGGCCCCCAGCTGTGCGAGCTGATCAACGCGGTGTCCGACGTCGCGTCCGCGTCCATCGCGATCGCGCTCCTCGCGATGGCGGCTTCGGGCGTCCGCGGCCCCAACCGCGCGCTCGGGATCGTAATGATCGCGCTGCAGGCGCTGCCCATTTTCGCCATCATCTTCCTATCGTGAGTGATTCTATGTTTCAATCGGCCGAAAAACTTTTATCTTTTTTTGTTTTTATATTTGTCCCAGATTTTGCGCGCTGGGATAACGCGCGCTCGGGATCGTCATGATCGCGCTCCAGGCGCTGCCCGTCTTCGCCATCATCTTCCTGTCGTGAGTAATTTCTCCATGTTTTATTTGGCCGGTCGAATACTTCTTCTCGGATGTTTCATGTATTTCTTCAAGTCTGTATTGTCCAAAAAATATGGTCCGCGGCCCCAACCGCGTTCTTGGGATCGCTCATGATTGTGCTGCAGGCGCTGCCAATTTTCGCCATCAACTTCCTCTCGTGAGTTGCCTTTCCCTGGTTAATATGCATGACAATCTTATTACAAGTGACAAGTAAAAATTCAATTGGATTAAGAATCATCGCCGCCCCAGATTCGTCGGTCTGAATCGCGCGCTTGGACACCTCATGATCGCACTGTAGGCGCTGCCCATTTTTGCCTTCACACTCCTCTTGTAAGCCAGTCCCCCCTGTTTCACTCGCTTGTACTTCTGGTCATTTATCAAACCTCATTCTTGATTTGATGTCTTGAACGTCCAAACGTGTGCTACGTAAATCGAGTGGTGGGAATAGTCACGATCGCGCTGCGGGCGCCCCCAAATTTGCCGAAGTACGTCTTCCTCTCGTGAGCCATTCCTTCATGTTTTATCCGCCCGAATACACGCTTTCCGTGAACCTTCCTGCTGCGTTTTGAAGTCTAAGCCGTCCCGCTGACGGTGCGCAACTTGGATTGGTTGCTGGGAAGGATCATGATAAGAGCGACCCATATTTCGTAGCGCCTTGACAGTATACTATTCTGTCCCACGCAGGTCTGTCGACGTTTTCGTATTCCTGAAAGTGGAGGGCTGGCCAATGGCCAAAAGGATGGTCCGCAGACGATGGGCCCGCATCTCAAAATCGTCGTCGAAGCGCTCCAGCAAAAAGAGCAAGCGCGGGCCGGGGGGGTCAGCCGTGCTGACTCCGGCTCAGCCGGTTACACCATAGAGCGGCGCTGACGTCAGCAGCGGAGCGTAAAGGAGCTTCAGTGACGTCAGTCGTAAGAGCGGGGGAGACAAGCGCGGCTGACGTGAGCGGACCGGGGGGGTCAGTCGTGCTCAGCCGAATGAGCCGACGAGCGGCGCTGACGTCAGCATAAGCAGAGGCAAGGAGCGACAAAGACGTAAGCAACCAGGGCGAAACAGACGAGCGCGGCTGAAGTCAGCAACTAGAGCAGGGCTGGCGGAAGCGAAATCGTGCTGACTTCATAGGCGCCCCGTGCAACAATGTTCACGCCAAGCCCTGCCAATTCGGCAAACAGTGGAACAGCTCCCTGGGAAACGGGGGGCGCTGTTATCTATGCTTTTTCAGGCCAGAGCTTATTCAACATTGCTTTATCGACTGCTTTCAGAGTTTGCATGGGAAAGATTATGAGGAATTGTACTCGTGGCTACATACTTTTTGCCACGATGCATTTTCTGTAAAACGTCAGTCGAAAATCGTACTAGTCCCCATGCATGCTTCCGCCGTCATATGCAGAAGCCATGCACGCGCAAACTATCATTGATGCAGGACCGGCACGCTTTGAGGCACCCGGCATATTTATTGCTGCCAGCATTGCGTATCCAGCATTTCCGGTTCCGCTTTCAGAGATTCGAATTCTGGGCATAGCCCTTTCTTTTCAGAGCGGCGACAAAGAGCTGAGTCCTTCGATATAGCCGCCTTAAGCCTTTCCTTTCCGTATTGTGGCGGCGGTTGTGAAATGAGCCTGGTCGTCGTGGCCAGTCGTAGGCCTTCTCGGCTTTGCGAAGCATTGGAGTTTCAATTTGAGAAGCAGCCCTTGAAGCAACTTTGTTCTCACTGGTCCGGGCGTTGACAGCTTCAGGTTGTGGCTGACAGTGTGTATTACTCGTGTACTGCAGCGTCACGGCTGCGGCTGTGGGACCCGGTGGAGCACGCGGGGCTGATGAACCCGGATGAGTGCCGCAGCACGTACAAGCACACCCCCGACGCCACCGCTGAGACATTGACTTGTGGCACTCACTAGCGCATTGAGCCTGCCGGGTGGAGCAAAGTGATAGATCTTTGCAGATACATTAGCGGAGGCTGAAGTATTCAGAAGTCTCTACGCAAGCTTTTGTTTGAAAGATCCATACTATAAACCATGACCCGTTTGAAGAGCGGTCAAGACCGGACAACCAAGTACGAAACGTACTGAATCCTCGAGCGGTCTCCTTTTCAGGCTGCCCCCGCTCTTCATTATAAAACGGGTGAAGCTCTTTATTAAGAGCGCAAGCGATCCTACAACGTACCACGAAATTCAGATCGGTCCCGCTCTTAGTAAAGTGCGGCTTTTCAACTCCTTCAAACAAGACTGACATCAGTATGGAAGCTTCGGTGTGCTAGAATGACTAGAATTGGTTGTTCTCACCCCGGGCGCCGTGGACCAGCTGAGGCGTTGTGCTCCCCGAAAGTACTGGGCAGCTAGGTGCCGCATCGGTATCGTTTTCGGCTTGGCCCAGCCTGCGCCAAGCATTGGCTTGCAATACAACTCACCGGCCCATGCGGCGGGTAGCCTGCAGGAATGCAGCCGGCCGGCCCGGCCTGGGACGATATTTCTGATCGAAGCAGAAAAGCATTCTATGATTGAATCCAGGCTGCGGCAGGCCGCTATACGTCGATGAGGCAGCCCCGCGCCGTTCGTGCGGCGGCTGGACCGCGCCCGCGAGGGTTTTGCGCATGTATCACTGCAGGTTTGGTCTAAAATTTGAAATGTCAATTGATGAATCATGAATGGTAAATCATAGCAGGGATAGACGTTACAACCAATTTTGAGAACTCCGAGGGAGCGTCAAAATTGTAAATTCTCGCCGCAGCATGAAACGCTCATGCTAATCGCGGCTGCCAAACGGAGCTAGGGTTTGGTTGGTGCGCCACACTTTGCCAGAAACTTGCGGCCTCGCACACTACGTACGGACCTAGTGCTGCATGAGCACTGCAGCCTCAGGCTGAAGCAAGAAAAGTTTGCCAAAGTTCCCAGCTCAATAATCAGCTCACACAAAAAGTTTGTTGCAAAGTGGGCCACACTGCGTGTCGTGCGCAACGCTTTGTCTTCTCAGAAGTAACATCCATTTTTCTATGTTCAATTTGTGCTGCAGCGGCGGCACCAGGCAGCACGGTTGCATTTTCTGCTCCTTTGGAGAGTGTCAATGGTGGCAGCAGCAGATGCCAAAAGTAGGCCCAGGCCGGAGTGCCAGTTGCGGACAAGGGCTTTAGTGGCATGCAGATTCCTAAACAAAAATGGATTATCTGAAATGCAAGGTACAAGGACAAGGGGATGCAGAGCGCAGGGTGCAGGTGAGCGCACCACAGTTTTGAATCTGTGTGACCACTTGAAAACTCGTACACACAAGTTGAAATGTGTTTCTCTTACCTCTGCCAGTAACCAGCTCGTCACTCTCAAGCAAATGCAAGTGATTAGTCAAACTGTTGATGCATCAGGACTTGAATCATACATGATTCCCAGTTATACCGTCACCAGCATATATCTTATCCCTGAAACTTGCATCCTGTCATGTACAATGCTGCATGGTTTACATTGTTGCATCTCTTTAATAGTATTGGAAGCTTCTTTTAGCACTCTTGTTAGGAATGCAGGCTTTTCTTTTGACCAGATATGAGGTATTCTCGCCGGGGTTTTTTTGGGAGCAATCTGCCAGCAAAGCTTCAGTTTGGAAAAACGAGGGCTTTGCCAAGAGAAGCAGGTTACGGCATCAGATCGCCGGACAAGCCAGAAGTCACAAGTGAGAAAGAAGGGTGCTTCCGAGATGTGTTATTGCAATGACATGAGCTGCTGAAGTCAGGCCCTTAAACCGGACTTTGACTGGTTCTCGTTCCTCTGCCACAGCGTGGTTCCCCTGGTGGTGGTGGACTTGGAGGCCCGCAACGCCTCTGTCAGTAATTCTGGCGTCACAGGAGCGAGAGAGACGCACATGGAGGTGGGGAGCATGCGGGATCTAGGCTTCGTGATCGTGGCCCTCCAGGTAAGCTGCCAACATTACTGTGCCCTTGTCGACCTTGAATTATCCATGTGGAAGCCCTTGCATGGATTGGCGTTGAGTTGCTGCAGTTGATGTATGGAAGGAAATGCAATCTCCTGGTAAGCTTTCGTGGACCCACCTTGGCTGGGATCCAGATTGGTGATCGTAGAAAAGGTCGTCTAATTGGCGTCAACAGCTGATCTCCTGCGTTTACAGGCAACTGGGCTCACAAAGGTTTGCTAGAAGTCCATTTTTCTCGCAGTATGGGGACCCCCTTTTCGAAACTGGTCAGTATTCTGATTTGTCCGCAGTATTCTCGCATTCTTTGTAACCAGGCCATGCAATTTCACTGTCCAGCAAACTGCCCCTGACTATTTTATCAATGCAGATCTCCTCGACTTCTTGCAGAATAAGCTCTGTGACCTTTGGGCTTTGCTGGGTCCTTCATGAAGCAATCAGGACAAGCAGTTATCCGCGTTTCGCATATGTTGGTCACATGGTTGCAGCCGTTATCCGCAGTGCCTGTATGCTGGTTTAAGGGTTGCGGGAAACGCGACGTCTGCTCAAACAAACCGTCCGCAGTAACAGTCCACAGTAAGCTTGTGGAAGTAGCCCTCTCAAACCCATTCCATAATTACGTGCTTTGCAGCACTTCTTTGCAGCACTTCTTTGCTCATAGCGCCAGTATCTGCTCCCCCCATTGGAGGCTGACGCGTAGTTCCTGCCACGTGTTCAAATGTGCAACTTTAATTACGTGCTTGGCAGCACCTATTGGAAAGGCTTACTACCTGCCTGCCGCCCCCAGCAACTCATTCCCTCACCTCCGAACCCGTCCCCTCGCAGGTTATTGTGGAATGCACCGCGCAGGACGGCGCAAGCGGAGGCTGCGTGCTTGCTGCACCAGCTATTTCTTCCTCCCAATAGGATTCTGACACGTGTCCCTTCTCTAGGTCTCCATCGAAAACACATCGCGCAATCCAGCAAATTGGCGGCCGCGCGCAGCACTGCGGCAAGCTGTTGCTAATCAATCTGGCAGGAGTCAAGCCCGCGCTCGAGGTTGTGAACACCAGCAAGAGCCTGTCGCGCCAGCAGATGCAGCCATGGGCGTGTGCCGTAACGCACTGACAAGCTCACCATTAGCAGCACAAGGTGGATCCGGAACGATTTGACCGGAATGATCTGCCTGAAGGGTTCCGGCTAAACGGAACCTTCATCTGCCACTGATAGAGGTCTGTTGGCTTGAGCGTCTTCACTTGCTTGGCCGGTGCTCGTTCTCCAGATCCTCTGTCCACCCAAATGTCTTGCTCCTGGTGCTCGGACCCTTTCTTCCCAAAGCCTTACATACCCGTTGAACGCGCCTCTCTGGAACTGTCCTCGATTGAAGGTTCTTTTCATACTTTGGACACTATGCATGGAGACATTCCGAGTCGGGTTTGTCCCTTGCGCCCTTAGCCGCTTAGGCACTTACTCCTCCTGGTTGTTTAGATCTGGGACCCTCTTTCGACGTGCCATTCTCAGCCACAAGAATGTGTTGACACGTTTGGAATTCAGTAACTTGACAACAGGTAAAGTCTTCTTTCTGAAAGTTCTTACCACTGCTATCATCGAAGAGTGACGAAAAGCAGATTCCACAACAGAGCCTCTGTCGCAAGTAACTTCGATTCTGGAAGCATTAAACGATCTTGGTATAAGTAATAGAGAATCTGTCTCCAACAATAGTCTCCCTAATTCATTCAGCCTGTCGGCGTGGCTCGAGTCATCTACACGAAACCGACCGATGTGGTCCCCTGGGAGACGAGCACAACCGGGTAATCGTCAATTCGACTGACACGTCGCCAGCCTGGCGGAAGGTGTCCAAGGGCTACACCGACTACTCGCAAATCCACGCTCACGGTAAGAGACCTGCCGGTCAAGACTGACGTCATCAACTGGCCCAGGGGCCGGGTCGAGGGAAGCCTGGGAAAGGCGACAGGTGAGGTTGCGTGTAAATCGAAAGGTTCTTCTCCCCCGCGAGTCCGTTTCTGTGAACCAGTTCAAAGTAGCTTCAAGCGCGTTCTTCGAAACCTTGGCCTCCGCAGCCAATGCAGCACCGGAGCACCATCTGCTTGCTCATTTGACATTTATAATGCTTTCTTTTTGCCGGTACCTGAGGAACTTAGGTGGAATTTCTCTACCATTTTGCGGCTACCAGCCTACGACCATCTCTGCCCAAATTCAGTTTCTTTACTCAACAGTCGCCACGTTTCGTGGCACCCAGCTAAGGGAAGGTGGCAGCCGACCGAGGTATTGAGCAGGGTTCTGTCTGCCGGAGTTTCGACTGACATTTTTGGTGGCATATCCGCGCTTGCTGCCGTCACGTTCACTTGCGCAGTGTTTCATGGGAGCAGCCGGTGGCCGTATATTATCTGGGTCGCAACCAGGTTGCCCCTCCCACGGGTGCCCAATTTCCAGTGAGCTTGACCGAGATCGTTCTTGTTATGTTTGCGCTTGGACGTCTTTTCGCTTGCGTACTTCTGCGAGCGCGAGCGGCCGGTGGGCGTGGAGCAGAACGTCTTCTTGGGCAACGCCCCTCCCGCGAGCGCGTAATTACGGAATGGTTCGACCAAAGCCGCTTTTCCCTTTTCGCCTAAGCTGACGTCACCTTCGCTTGCGCAGCTTTGCAAGCGTGAGTGAGGGGCCGATGCCGTGGAGCAAGACGTCTTTCTGGGCCGCGCCTCTCCCCTGCGCGCATGAACTCGGGCTGGCTCGATCGAAACCGCTGCAGAGAATTCCGCCTTTGCTGACGTCATCTTCGTTCGCGGACTTACTGACGTCATGTTCGTTTGAGTACTTCTGCGAGCGCGAGCGACCTGTGGCTGGGAGCAGACTCGGATCGGCTTTTTGGGCCGCGCCCCTTCTCGCACGCGCGCATACAAGGCAACATTGAAACAGCTGCTGACGTCATATCTGCTCGGTACTTCTAGTAACGGGCGAGTTCCGCCAGTGGTGAAGCAGAACGACTTCCAGGAAGCAGGTCGCTCCGTCCATTGCGCTCAAACCTTCGTCCAAATCTTTTGTCGAACGTGCATTGATTGGTTCGGAGCATAAACGCAAATTTTTATGTTCTGCAGGTCAGGACATGACCTTGAGCATCAACATGGATCCACAATCAGAGCATGTTCTCTCGCGTTGCGGAAAAGCAAGGCAGTCGAGGCGAGGTCATCTTCCAAGGACGTGAAGAGTGTAAGCACTTACGCAGCTTATGGTTAGGACTCCGCTAGCTGTAGGCCCCTATTTGTCAATTTGCTCGCTTAAAATAGAGTTATCAGAAGCATGTGAGAGTATTGTAGGCGCACCCAATGAGATAGAACATTATGCTAGTGTAGGACCGCACTTTAAAAATACCACCAACTCCGTTCAAATCTGTTTTAAGGTTCTTAGCACTCTTTATTTGCGCGTTTGAAGTACGTTCCAATTTTAAAAACCAGACATTACAGCCAAGATCGCCCTTAATTTCAGCATGTGCGTTTAGAGTGACGGCGCTCTCAAACCGCTTCTATATGAATAGCGCCGCCGGTATGAAAGCAGGTAACGTTCAAGACCGGCACCGCTCTTAACTCGCGTCCAGATTCATAGTTCAAGACCGGTACCGCCCTTAAGTTAAACCGACCGGCAAAGCTTGTGGCTTGTGATAAGGACTCAGGGCCGGTGGACGTGGCTGGGTAAAGGATGGGTAAAGGCTCAGCTTTTTGTTACTTCTTTCTTACTCAGCGCATTGATCGTTTCGCTAATATTGGCGACCCATGCATTTAGCGGAGAAATTACATGTTCGAAGCTAGGAATAACCTTAAGGAATCATTTGTTGCTGATTTCAGGCTAACATCGTCCTAGCACCACGATCAGGAGAAGGCCCGGAATTCACTGCATGAGCGAATGCTTGCAAATGTTTGGGCGATGACCTCCCAGGGCGTAACATGCTTCCTTGATAGGTTGCAGAAGATGGTCGCAGCGCGAGAAGTTCCTTATATCTTTCATAAGTTGGTACTGCGGTACCGTACATGCACGTATATAAGGTCTTCCTCAACCGATCCGGTCTTGACGTCCGACCTTTAATTGTCACTAGCCTGACAACATGCGAAAGAACAGCCACCAAAGCTGTCGCCGAATCAGCATGAGACGCGACAGATCATCAATTGAGTCGGTTTGATTGAGTCCAGTCAATTGGACATACTATCGCAACTCCGCCGTCAACCATCATTCCTTGTTTTAACTTGAGGCCACGATACACATGCATGACGTTTCAACAAGAGAATGCATGCGCACCGTCCACGTACTCAAATTGCGAGAGCATAATCCAAGCACTGCCGTAATTATTATGCATCAAAAGCATGACCGAATTGTGACTCACTGATAAAAGCCCCACTCGGCTTGCCAGCCTGCATCTCAAGAATCTCTTCACAAAGTTCGTATTGGAGAGTGCGTTTACGCTCCTCGAAGAAGATGTAAGGCCTTGTTCGGACATCCGGAGAGGACGCGTCTGGTCCTGTAGATTTCTTTTGTTCACTTGTTTTTTTCCAATGTTCGAAGTTTGAGGATGATGCGATGATGCGCTGTAGTCTGTGCTGTGCAGCTTTCGCCTCTCGTACCTAGTTGTGTGCAGAGCGCTCGTACCTAGTTTCTCGAAAAAGTCAGCCTGCAACTGCTCTTTGAGTGGTCGAGTTGTTTTGGGTTGTTTTGGGACTTTATGGGTTTTTGCTGGTCGACGCCTTTTGTCTGTTGGCCCAAACAGCTGACCTGCAATGGCTCTGGCCGGCAAGGCATTTGGAGGGTGCGTTTACGCTTCTCAAGGAAAATGTAAGGCCTTGTTTGGACATCCGGGGACGACGCGTCTGGTCCTTTGTATTTTTGTTTTGTTCACTTGGTTTTGTTCAATTTTCCAAGTTTTAGAATGATGCGATGCTGCGCTATGTAGTCTGTGCTGTGCATCTTTCGCCTCTCGTACCTAGTTGTGTGCAGAGCGCTCGTACCTAGTTCTCTCGAACAAGTCAGACTGCAAGTGCTCTTTAAGTGGTAAAGTTCTTTTGGGACTTCATGAATTTTTGCTGGTCGCTGCCTTCACTTTTTCGGCCCAGACAGCTGACCTGCAATGGGTCTGGCCGGCAAGGCGTTTGGAGAGTGCGTTTACGCTCCTCAGGGAAGATGTAAGGCCTTGTTTGGCTATCCGGGGACGACGCGTCTGGTCCTGTCGATTTGTTTTGTTCACTTGGTTTTGTTCAGTATTCGAAGTTTCAAGATGATGCGCTGATCCGCTGTAGTCTGTGCTGTGCGGCTTCCGCCTCTCGTACCTGGTTATTCTTAGAGCTCTCGTACCTAGTTCTCTTGAAATAGTCTGCCTGTATGTGCCTTAGATTGGCCAAGTTGTTGTGGGACTTTATGAGTTTCTTCAATCGTCGATGCCTTCTGTCTGTTGGCCCCAGACAGCTGACCTGCAATGGCTCTGGCCGGCAAGGCGTTTGGAGAGTGCGTTTACGCTCCTCGAAGAAGATGTAAGGCCTTGTTCGGACATCCGGGGACGAAGCGTCTGGTCCCTTTCGGAGGTCTCTCATTTGCTTTCTCAGGGCTTTGGCGCCATGTAAGTAGTCTGCCTGCACGCCAGTGGCTTCTTAATCTCCTTAACTTTGCTCGGTCGTTGCCTCGCTATTCTTTAATGATGTCCCCAGCTTGGCCAGAGGCTGAGGTGCTCTTTCTCTCCCTTTCTCCAGGTCGAGACTCGCCGAAACTCGTTCGACGTACTGCCCCAGGAGCCGATCGGGCAGGTCGTCCGTCATATGACCATGTCTACTGCATTAGTTGACAAAGACGTTGATGCAATTTGACCACGAACGCAACGATTCCATTGGGTAGATTTGATCCGACTTGATCTTTAGACTGATGGAATTTTCGATTGCAGTCGAGTCGCATACTGTTCTCTGAATCAGTAAAGAGTCATACGGACAGGTCGTGTTCGTTTTATGAGATTCAATCTGACATTCAGTCCGTCTGGCCACGTATGCCCGCCGCCTTGTTAATGCTTTTGGCTGGGGCGCGTCCGAAGCTAGGGAGTGCATGAGCGCGGATCGTCGGACGATTCCGCATGCTGAGCGGACGCCTCCGGACATGGTAGAAAACTAATTGTTCATCACATGGCGGGTTGAACGTTGAATAAAATCGTACTATGATACCTGTCTCAAGACTCGGATGTGTGCTATGCTCCGTAAGATCATAAGTTAGATTGCAAACTTTGATTGCAAATTTGGATTGCAAATTTGAATTTGTTCGCCTAGCTGTACGTCAGCTCCATGTCGATCCGATCGTGAGTCTGGTTTATACTGTACGTCGTTGTCCGTCGTGCGTGAGTCGAATAGTCGTACTATATTTCTTGTACCCGTATATGTAGAATAATTTCGAGTGAAGAATACGCGCCCCCACGTATGATCGTCCATATAATACAACCAGTACCATGAAATCGATAACTGATTAAATAGATTGGTACCGTACTCCTCGCACATGCACACAAAGCATCCCCAATGTACATTGATACTGCATCAGAGCTGAAAACTTATCGAACGAAGCAGTCCGCCAATTTTTAGCTGCACAACCAACGCGCAAAGTCCACCTTGCATCATAATTTACACTTGACCTTCGGCAAGGCGTCAAATACCGCCGTCTTTCCGCAACACAAAAGCAGATCTATCTTGATCCAGAATGCAGCTGCATTTCCAACACCTAAGTACATACTAGACAATTTCCTACAAGCTACACTTGCAAACACACTGCACGTTCAAGCACTGGCCGCTGCCCTGAACTTCTTGTGCGGAAACTGAAGGATCGGCTGCCCGCAGAGCGTAGTCGGAAACTCGCCCTTGGAAAACACCAACTGACCGCGGACAAAAGTGTGCTCCACCTTGCCGCTCACTTCCATGCCCGTGTAGGGCGTCAGCTGGAGAAAAGATAAAGAGCGCACATAAGTCAACCTCTTCAGTGGGGAACTGGATAGAATTGGAGCCGTAGCTTCGCTATTCACCAAAAATGTGTTGGCACGCTAACATCCTGATGAGAAATTGAAATGGTAAACCAAGCACCGAGTACTGAAACGATTATCCAACGGTGCGCAATGCATCTGCTTGTGTGCTTTCCTAAGGCAGTGGTGGCGCAACGGCACAATCGTTCAACCGACTTGCCAACAGGCCCGCATCTCAGAAGAATATCATGAGAAGAGACCCTGAAGTTGGATTACGGCAGAGCACCAAGTTTGTGCTGCACGGCCTCGTGGCGCCTTTCGGCTCGGCTCCCCTTCTCTGTATTCCGTCAGTTTGCAACAGGCCAACGAACGGCCCGCGCATCAAGCGGCCCGAGCGGATCCGCTTGACACCACCTAACGAAGCTTCCTCGGTTCTCGGCCAATCCAAGAGAATGCAGGGAAGCAGCCTAGAACCTTAGGAGCTGCAAGCTGGTTCATCAGCCTGAAAAATCGCACGAGGTACAAGAAAGTGAGTCCGAATGTGGACCGTCACCCACCTTGTGTTTGAAATAGATCATGTCCTCGGTAATGGTATACACAGCCTCCGGGTCCCAGATGACGAAGTCCGCGTCTTTGCCTGCTTCGATGGAGCCCTGCACGGCAATAAACAAACAAAGGCTTCAGTCGTGCTCGACTCTTCGCCGCTTCACTGAGGGCTTCGGCATACAAAGTCTCTGCCTTGCGGGCTGCAGAGATCAGACTTCTTTCTTGAAAAGTTTTGTCCACCTTTTCAGACACACACAATTACGCACGTGCAATCCGTCTAGTCAGATATCCAACCCTGAGTCCGCCGGAGAATCTGGATATCAACATCACATTTCTCCCACAGTGATGTTCGGAGCACATTTCTGCAACGGTCAGAGCGCCTGTACTGCGGTGTTTAACGGTCGGAAGTCGCAGAACTACGGAACCTTTTCAGAGAGGTTTGGACCTGACAAGAACCCATCAGTGCAAGAGATCTCGATCCTCTGAAGTGTAAGCAAAATCGTCCAGCAGAACCTTCAGCGCCGGAACACTTCATAACAGGTGGACAAAAAAGAGGTGGTAAGGAAAGTGGGCGTTCATCAAGGTTAACAAGCGCGCTAACCACCGAGCCATACCCACCACTATGACTCACTTTTAGGCACCCAACCACCTTGACCTCGAGTGTAACCCAGTGTTAGCGGGCCCAGTTATCTTTGATACCGGTGCACCTTGCGCTCCAAATCAGCTGGGCATGAATCGGTGTTAGCGCCCGCTTATCTTGACTTCTGGCTCACCTTGCGTTTCAAGCCGGCCAGCTTCGCAGGCGCTGCGCTCCACCACCGCGCGACGTCCTCGAGTGTCGCGTCCACTGCTTTCGCCCGCGTCCACGTCACGGGCAGTCCGAGCTGCACAAGGATGACGTCACTTAGCAGCCTACCTTTACAAGGATGATATTTCTAGCAGCCTACGATTACAAGGATGACATTACTTGGCGGCCTACCTTTGTTTCATGCAGATCTCGAAATATACAGCGTCGCGCGGACTCCAAGCAACTCTGGCAGTCCTTCTTCTGTGGAGCTAGA
The DNA here is from genome assembly GCA_000708835.1 of Klebsormidium nitens. NCBI lineage: Eukaryota > Viridiplantae > Streptophyta > Klebsormidiophyceae > Klebsormidiales > Klebsormidiaceae > Klebsormidium > Klebsormidium nitens. Next base: position 49,707 of record DF237156.1, on the reverse strand, counting down.
AGCATTTGGGGCACCAGCCAAAGGGCTTCGTTCCAGAGCGTTCGACTCTAGAGATTCGTTTGTAATGCATAGCAGAGATAAAGGTCACCATTTCACATCTACGAACCCGTTAATGGAGCCAATCGTTCATTCCTAAAGAAAGGAGCCGCTGAAAGAACGCAGCGAAGTCGCACATACGCAGGCAGTTCGCCGGAGAAATACGGGCCTCAGAAAGTGTTCCGGTTTCAACATTCAAAGCGAAGAATTAGCAGACGACCCAAAAATGGCATTGGGCACGATCTTTGCGGGTTCCTGTCTGCGCCAACAATGCACGAGTTCATTCTTGTCCATCGTTCTGCCAACTTTAGCTCTCTAGCTGCAAGAGGCCAAAATGAAGAGCCGGAGACTTACCCCAATCGACGAGATTCCCCCCCACGCTCGGAGGAAGTCCCCTTCCTTCAGAAACTTCCGCTCCGGGGGGGACGGCGAGTGGTCCGACGCCAGCTGGTCGATCCCCCCGCTGCGCAGCCCTTCCCATAGCTTATCCCGGTTCGCGCAGTCCCTTATCGGCGGCGCGCACTTGTATTCCGTGTGCTTATCGGGGATGTCCTCCGCCGCAAAGGTGATGTAATGATTGCACGTCTCGACCGTCAGATTGGCGCCGGTCGCACGTGCGGCATTAATGACGGCGAGGCTCTCGGCGTCTGCCAAGTGGACGATGTGAATGTGCGCCTTGGCGGCGGCGGGGCTTGATCGGGAGGCTGCGATAAGGGCCGCAATGGCGGCTCTCTCCCTGCGGTGACAATGCACATTCAACTCAAGAAAGATACTAATAAGTCAAGATAAGAAGAAGGTAACCGCACTGGGACGGGTAGGGTTGGTTTGGGTATGGGTGCGGAGCAGGTATCTTTTTGGGTTAGGGTTCTTATTGTTAGCGGAGCTTATTATATCTTGGCTTATCATTATCTTTCTTGAGAATTCTGCATTGCACGGGTCAGAGAAGGGACAATTCGACTAATTGCAAGAAGCAATTCGGATAATCATTGACGCCACTGCCACAGTACTCTCTAGTCAGTAAAGTTAGTTCCGCAGCCGTTGAGCAAGAGTCGTGCTAGGCGTTGAGAGAAATAACGCAAAGCGGGGCCCGGGAGAAGGAAAGTACGCGACATTATATTTACTGAAAGCGCTGATACTTATGAGTGTATCAGGCCGGGCTCTGTTGAAAGCACCTACTAATTGCTTGCTACCAAGTAAGCTTCGTACAAGTCCTAACCCGGATTGCCCGGTGAACCACTACAGGGCAAGAGTAAGAGTGGCCTCGCATGCGCCAACCTTCTCATATTTTATGTACACGGAACTTTCCCCTGATGATCTGATAGTGACGCAACATCAGTGTTGTGGTCTGAGGACAATAGCGGATCATAGCAAAGGCAATGGGCGACAGAGACATAGGAAAAGATCAGCGAGCATATCAACAATGATCTCGAGCGGTAATCTCACCCCTCAGGCGGTTTCGTCTTAAGGTACGTTTCGTACTTTTGGGGGGAACCGGATGGCTTGGGGACCGGCATGGGCAGCTCCGAATGGACCAGTAATGGTAGGCCGTATCGTCCGAGAACCGGCAAAGCGGACTGCATTCGGACCAGAATCGATGTCCGACAAAAGACAGTAGCAAGCGAAGAGAATGGAAAGGTAACCGCATCAGGATCGTTAAGATTTTTTGGGGGTTTTTAGGAGGATAGGGGTGAGGAACAAACATGTGTCTAGGTCAGGGTGTCTAGTGTTTATCGGAGCATACTATTATCATGGCTTCTTATTATCATTCTTGAGAATCCTGGACAAGCCCGAGAAAGAAAATGAAGCCATCGTTCACACTCCAGCTCGTGAGGTGTCCCTGGGATGTCTCTGTCCAATCACTTTGTCTAAACACAAAGGACAAACCTGCGGTCCGCCTTTCATCGGTTTTTCTCCGCCCCCTTGACAACAAAAAAGCCCCCTTATAAGGTTCTCGTTTATCTGGAAGAACAACGATTTGCGGTGACCCGACCAGACGGCACCATCTTCATCGTTCTTTCGGCACAACGCTCCCCAGAAGACACGAGTCCGATAAACGATTGGACATTCTGCGCTAGACTTTACCTAGGTCGTAACTCTCCAAAATAGCCTTTTGGGCATTCACATGTCACTCGCTCAAACCCACAGGCGTCGTTCTCGAAACCGCTTACCTCAATCTGCTGAGGAGTGGTCTGAGGGAACTCGGTACCGGAAGGACAAAGAAAGGCCTGCAAAAAGCAAATCAGACTTAAAAAAGGGCGAATGCGCGGACATACTCTGCACACGTCATCGACGAAATGGCTTTTTGTCTGCGGTCGAGCACGTGGACCCATGCGGGGCGACCTGAGCACTGGCATGCGGGCGTCAGTGGTCGCCAGACCCTTTTCTCTTCTTTTTCATCCTTTTTTTCCTCAGAGCAAAGCTCTTTGTGAGTTGATGTTTGTCATCCCCTCAAGCAACTGGCAAAAAGGGTGTTCTGACAAGAAAAGGGAAAAGCGTGACCCAGCTTATATTTTGTGAGCCCTTTTATCACAACGAAAACGATTTGTCCTTAAAAGGCAAACTGTGTTGACAAGGGCAAACAAGTAGAAAGGCACGGTCCACCAGCGTCGAACATCTTCGGGGAGTGCACAAAACGAGCCCTCACAAGCCCGTGCCGAGAAGCGGGCGGATGATCCCAGAGTTCATTCAATCATTCATTCATACTCCTATTATAAGGACCGTAGCTTGCGTATGGGCCCGAACGGTGTCAACACAGAATTCGGTGGAATTCAAACATCCAGTCTGAGATACTACCTATCTCTGTAATCTAGCTACAGCAACGTCTGACACTCTAACTCGGATAACCCACTGAGCGAAGGAGAAGAGTCCACTCTAGAATGGAAATGGAAAACGTCGTCGAAGGGACCGGGCTTTGGGTGAGAGCTCAGTATAATGCCGGGAACCAAAGCGTATTCATTGCATCCGACTGCAGTAGGAGCTGAAGTTTTTGACCAGACCTTGCGACAGAGCTTGAGATGCGAATCAAGGTATCGAGCGTGCTCACTTTCAGACCGAGGACTCCGGCTTCGAGCAGCTCCGAGAGCTTCGTTTCGTTGACGGCGTTCTCTGGAGTCAGCCCTCCCCAAAAGCCTGCAAGACACAGAACGCATTTAGTTCACCTTCTCTTAAATCAGCAGAGAAAATTTATAGTGCTTCGAAGAAGGAGTCCCAGATTTGCAAACCCCAATCCTGCCTTCGGACAGTGACAAACCTGTCGATCGTTTTATGAACCGTTTTGCTGAATGGAGGAGCAAGGAGTGAACTCCCTACCGAGCAAGTGACACCTAAGGCCTGTACAAAGCCATGAAAAGCAGACCATTCACTCGAGACAACATCACCGTCCGCTGAGACTGGATGGCTTCAGGCGTCTGCCGGGAATCATTCCGCAAATGATGGTTAGAACGAGAGCAGAAAAGCTCACCGACGTCCACAGAAAGTTTGCCCTCCGCAGCTTTCAACTGCAGAGCAACAACTTCTGTGCGATCATTAGCCAAGACTCACGACATTAATGTCAAACTTTCATTCCGAACAATCAAACGAGGATTGTCATAACACTTCCTTTTGCGAGGACAAGCCGCCGGCTAGCAGAATCCTCCTTAGGTCGTTCATCAGATTCAGAACGATCCTCTGATGACTGACACGGAGGAAGTGAGAGGACTACGCACCTTGACGGCCAAGGCCTCGGGCGTCGTGGTTATGGGAATGTTATTCAGCGGCATGTCCACCACAGTGGAGAAACCGCCTGCAGAAAAATCGGTATCCATTCAAGGCCCTTGGCAGGCACTCTGCGAGACTCGATTCTTCCTTGAACCGAAGTGGACGGTTTCGTTAGGTGAACATGTGGAGCTCTTGAAGCGCTCAGAGATTCTCTTGCAATGCTTTGAATAGTAAAACGAAGGCTTTTTAGATTGTTCATACTCTGATTGCGACGACCACCTTGAACGACTTTTGAAGGTTTCTTTACCCAACGACTCTGCACAGTCAAACCCGCTTTGCAGTCGAGGGGCCCAGCATTTCCACTTGTAGCGCTTCTCGGGCTTTCTAAGGAAGAGTCATCGGTGTCTGGATCTCAAAAGGCCTCACGGAAGGAGGCACACTTCCACATTGTCAAGATTTTCAAAGAATCTCAGCAGTAACACAAGGCAATCGGCTACGAGCTCCAAAACCCCAGCAGGAGCGCAAATACCAACAATGCCACTCTCAGATAGCAAACGGCAAGTTGTGGTCAACCCTTATTGTCTTGACCAGGGAACTTAACTTATGAGTTTGAGCGTGCAACTCACCCGCGGCCGCTGCCTGAGTCCCAGTGGCCATCCCCTCCCAGTCTGTCCTTCCAGGCTCATTCATATGCACGTGCCTGCATCCAATTATTTCAACCTGGTAAATCTCGTGAAATGCAGATGGCTTTTAGATTAAAGCAACAGGGCAAAGAACGCCTCAAAGGAATGGATACAATCTGATTCTTTCAAGCAGGACTCAAATCAAGGTGACCGTGCCATGTCACAGAATTTTCTGCATCTCGCATCTGGAGGATCTTGCTGACAAAGGAGGGACATCGTTGAATTCTCCAACGAAGTCTTTGACAAAAGTAATATTCAAGTGGAGTCTCGCTTACGAGTCGATCAGTCCAGGCATGATGACAGATCTCCCGTAGTCGTGCACAGGAAAAGGACCGTCTGGGGGGCCGTTGGGGCTGGAGATGACTGATTGGATCACCCCCCCTCTGACATGCACTGCAAAGCGATTGGCATCAGGAAAGCACACTCTGCTTACATGAAGCATTTGGCAGTACTACACTTTTCAGAGCCACAGCGGGAGGATCGCACTGACAGGCAAATAGGCAGTGAAGAAGTTGCGGAGAGGAGGGCAACCGATTTCATTTCTACAAAAAAAAATGCAAGGAGCTAGTGAAGAAACAGGAAGTGGTTCCTGAGGCGAATTCAATCATCTGGAGTCTCATATGAACAGCCTCCTCGATTGGGATCAACCAGACAGCCAGATGCATGGGATGGTCCTACACTGAGGCTGTCTAGTATAAGCTCAACGATTGTAAAAACATGTCTAGGCAGGCAACGGAGGAGCTGAAAACCGAGGGGCCAAACTGAGGGCCAGATTGACATTTTCAAGACGCATACTGAATCCTCAGCGACAAGGCTCTCAAGGAAAAGAAAAGGAATAGAAATTTCTCAAAATATGGTCATGAATACTCACCTGCTGCAGGGATCACCCCATGTGGGGTCACAACGCGCTGACTATACAGTGTGAACTCATCCTCGCTCAACAGGCCGCAGGTCTGCAAAAGATGTACTGATTCATTCCTTCGGCGTGCCCTCCTTTAATGTCTTAACATTGCAAGCCATATGGCATTTCTCCTCTTGTCCAGAATGATAAGAGCTTGGACGTGGAGAAGATACAGAAAGAAGTCCAAAGATATGCAAGGTAATGTTTTGGGAGCCGTCTTAGCGTGATGCTGGCCAATCTGTTTGGGTGGTTCTCTTGAAATGTTGCTGTATCCATCTATCTGTCCACACAATCCAAGTCACGTGGAAAGGCAACACTTTTGCAGCTCACTGCGATGTTACACCACAGCAAAAGAACATTCAGAACCTTGCCAATGCAATTTACAGCCAGGCCATGTGAAAGGCTCTAAATTTCTGTAGCTGGGGCAGAACAAGCGGCGTCCAACAATAGAGCTGTATTCCACGTTAGCAATCCTGTGAGCGATCACCAGCTTTTCCACTGAAGTATGACAGCTTAAAAGAAAGTCCATAATAGGCAGCGCGTCTCACCGAAAGCAGATCCTTGCTGCCATGGACAATCTGGAACACGCTGCTTCCATCGCTTCTTTCTGGCAATGCGAGAAAGGCCCATGCAGCAAGAGCCACAAACAGTGAAATCGCAGCATTGCCCAACACGGCCATGCTGGAACTTACTTTCAAGGACATAATTTGCATCTAGCCATAGGGCAGCATGCATGCAGCATAGCTGCATAGGCCAGCTAGGCATTTCCCTTCGATAGCGCTGAGCTCTGAAGTGGCGGCGGCCGCGGCCACTTTCAAGTAATGATTCAACAACTTCGCGGCGCCCGCGGCCGCCTTGCCCGACTCACGTGCCTACCCATGTCGTTAAACCCCGGCCGCCGCCACATTCCAGAAACCTCGCCGGAGTTGAGGCGGCCGCGTCCCGTCCGCTTTCGCCCATCACTGTGCGCGCCTACCAAATGATACAATACAAAGTAGATATCTGCTGTCACAAAGACGGAGTGTTGTGGAGGCAGAAAAGGCGTCGCGAGCGCAGCGTGCAAAGCGCAGCTTTTCCTGTGACTTCAAGATAACAAATGCTGTGGGGAAACCGGATTTGTTATCTTAACCACAGCATATACGCATGCACATATATATGCGGCTGCCGTGATGGGGCTGGCTTCACGCAAGTAGTACGTAGTACAGTTTTTCGATTCAGCCGCCAAAACTCCTGACCTCAGCTGGCCGGCCTGGGCTTCCTGGGGGGGTCCTGGGGCTGCCACATTTGAAGGCCACGGGTCAGTTCTGCCAAAGAGGAAGTTTACAGAACACGAGCTGCAAAACACAAAGCTCAACGTAGAAGGATGCGGAGAACAAGAAGCTGTCCTATTGTGAGGACTCAATCTGAAGCATCCAAAGGCACTACATTGACCATCCCGTTGTCAAAAAGCGCACTTTAACTAGGTACATTTCGGGGTCCCGAACTTTCCGCTGGCTGGGGCTGGCACCGTCCGATGAGTGCCACGTATAGGGACCGAGTCCAAGTCTGTCAGAATTGCACTTGTACACTGCGGCAGTACTTTCTCCGTCGAGTGTACTCGGAAAATTCAAGGTTACAAGAATTCACCGTCGGCAGGTTTATCCTAGCTGGCGGTACTAGCCGAAGGCTACCGCGCGGGCCGTACCGGGCATTATTTACAGCCTACT